>JAHZMZ010005272.1:0-11017 GCA_027743805.1 Lepidocyrtoides sp. E14
TAAGTGGTGAAAAGGAAAACCCAAAGCAAAGGACAAAAGGTAAGAGTTAGGCTGAAAAATATATATTTTACAAAGGTCATTAATGTAAGATACGCGCAAACGTTAATCTCAGAATTATATTTATGAGCAGTTGGTAATATTAAGTGCGTGTGCTAACAGTTTCAGCTGATACAAAGTTAAAACGAAAATTAAAAATTTTATGGTGGTTTCTGATCGTTATTGTTGTCTAGATATAGATAGCACATTAAGTACCAAAACAAAAATAAATAAGTATAAATTTAGCATTCAAATATAAGTATACTAATAATAGTAATAAGTAGCTGCCTAACCGTCAGTCAATAGTTGAAGAAAGTAGCATTTACAGATACTATAGTTTACCAAAAAAGTTACATTCACATAAAATATGCTGCAGCAACAATTTATGTATTTGTGAGTAATCATTCAAAATGCATTTCGATAGCAAGATTACACGGTGTATAGTGCAACTTGCAACAAGTAAAATTATTAGTTAAATTCAGTTATTCGCTAATTGATACACATTTCATATACGATGGGCTGCACATGGTGGCATGCTACCCTTAAAATATTGTAAGATCAATTGCAGTTATGTATCCTTTACAGTGCTTTGTGTAGAAGGTTGTCGGCGTACCTAAATGAATATAATATTGGAAAACATAGCCAATAATGTACGTAGATAAATGCAATTTGTGAGAGTCATTCATTTGTATTTGCTGTCCTAAACATCATATCATATTATCACATCATCAAATTACTCATTTATATTCTAATTGCTTACGTAGAGGTACCTAACTACATTTAGTGAACCGAATACGTAAATACAAAAATGAAGAAAGGGTGCAAACCGAACGTTACACGAACATACAACCTCGGCTGGGTTACCCAGCTAGATAACCATATTGTTTGTATTTTTTCATTATATCTAATTTTTTTGGCAGTAATTATGCAGGTTTTGATACTGCGTAGTTGCCTATATTTGCGCGCACGACATGCAAGAATTAGTGTTTTTGCTGTTTACAGACTGCTCTGTGCTCATGACAAAGAATATGTTCAAATGAAAATCGGATAGTTCTTTTACTCTTTCAATTGTTGAGAACTTAAATATGGAATGAAGTGCTGACAGAAAACACCGCTCTTGATTATTTATGTAATATGGCATGCAGAAGCTATGAGCAGTGTTCTGTCATATTACACTTTTAGTAAGAGTAATGAATATATTTTAAAGTTACTTGCCACAACGTTTTAAAATGAGTTTTGCAAGGTGGAAGCTTGTAAACATGAACGTTTGATGAGCAACAAATAACCGAGTTTATTATTAGTAGACAGAAAATCAAAACTTTGTCACATCACCACACCTTATTTTCTTATCTAATCAACGTATGTGGGTGCGTTTACCTCCAGCCAGACATTTTACATGTGTTGTTTAAGTCACATAATTAGTTAATTGTAAGCGGCAACTTGATTTGATACACATTTTTGTAAATATACAAAGATGTTGTCCTATTGTATTTTAAATTGTGCCAGGTTGTGGATCCCTCCACCATCACAACAGTTTTACGGATTCTAGGACAATTCAGGCCATTACGCTACTTTTTTCATTTTCTCCTCCTTGTCTTTGTTTAGTCACATTAAAGTACCTATGCATAAACCTCTTTGTGACTGATCTTGCACATATTACGTATAACACAGATTCGTCATCATTATCATGTCATTGCAAGTTAGTAAAGTAACCACATAATTATGGAATATGGGAAACTATGATACTCAAAGTAGCATTCAACATTAGTACCAGTCGCAACATGTTATCAAATCCACCCTTAAAATGTCATTTTCACATAAATAAGCATACCTAGAACTAGGAGGACTCTTTTTCAACTTGGGTGTGTGGCAGCGAAAATAACAAAAATGCTTCTTGATGAAAGTAACAAAAGAGAAGGTAAAGCATTCATATTGTGAATTTCACAATGTAGATAGAAAGGTATTTTCTCATGTTATGTTGTTTTCTAATCAGCACTCAGCACTGAAGTTGAAGCTCATACTATATAGGTATACAGCCTGCCTCTGGCCTGCATAAAATGAAAATCTTTCTTGTCAGGGTGTATTCTACTGAAAGCTTGAATAAACTGATTTTATACAATCCAGGTTAACTTCATGGTTTCCGTTGATGTAAATACACCACACCTTACACAGAGCAGTTTTACAAATGGGATGGTAAAAGTCCACAGTTAAGATAGTGCTCTTGTAAAATCATGTATTTTTAATTTGAGGGAAATAATTGTACAGTACTTTTTTATTATAGTTTACACAATCATTATAAAACACTAAGCTCGTAAATTGCGTTTGGGCGATGCAATATTTTGCTTTGCATGTTATTATTCATCCATCATGTGTTGAATTGGAACCGACACCCAGTGTCTAAACTCTGCGTCAAATGAGCATTATACAATTTTTTTTACAATCTTTATCCATTTTCTATTTAGTAAAAAATTTATTTCTAAATCTGTCTTGTAAATTCAGCACTAGCTTTAGTGTAGGACTATGGCTGACTAGACTATCTGCATACGCAAAAAAGCACAAATTTCTTTGTTTTATGTTTAAAATGTTTAGCAGGTTGGTTTTATTATTATGTTGTACATATTAGCCTTCCTTGACTACCTTGAAAGTTAATGTTGGTTCATATTTGTTTACGGAAGCAAATAATTTTATACATTGTACATTAGTGAGAGCGAGCGTTAACATGATAGATGGGGTGATTTAGTTTTACCCATAAATTTATATGGTGCATTTCTATGAAATTTTGAGTCCATTAACTCGAATTCCTTGCTAAGTTTTATTATTGCTTGGTGGGTGGGTGGTGGATGGATGGTTAAACCTCCACCATCACCTACCCTACTGAAAGAATATTTAGGAATCATTAATGACGACAAAAACTCGTAAAATTACACTTAAATTTTTTACACTTAAACTTTAGACTCTACTATCATGAATCATGGCATTTTGCAGTAAAATTTCCGAATGACAACTGTTGAAAGTATTCTGTCGTTCTGCCTATTCATGAAAATATGTATAAGTGAAATTTGATGTGAGAATAGGAATGAGTACATAAATACGTATGATGTAGTGGCAGTGCCTCTCCGCTCGTAGTTCTTCTTCTTAGCTCATTTCTCATCATGAAAAACGTTTGAAAAGGAACGCTGCAAAACCGATAACAATCTGTAATCCATCCATGCAACATAAATACTCATTCAAATTTAAAATGGAAACCCACAAAGCTTAAAGTACCACAACTTACAATATCCATTATTTTTATTATCCTTCTAAGCAGTACAAAAAATTTTGCACATTTTCCTGAGCTACAGTAGTCCTTCTTTACCTAACCAGCTTAGCTTAATCCCAACAGGCTAACATAATCGTATTTTTGCATCATTTTTAAAAAGCCACTGTTCACACGATCTGAAACATATTTTGGGTATGACATTGCAACTTCAGCACACTTTTAGTTTAACACAATCTAATACCCTATTATTAGGTAATATTAGATCATGGTTTCAACAATTGTTTTTTTCACATCGTTACATGTACAAGTTCGTAATCATGCACATGGTACTTATATACCTACATACATTAACGTCATAATATTGTACAGTTGCATAGTACAGTCCCAGCCCCTTGTTGTTTGTATGTATGATACTACCATACCCCAGACTCAAGACTAGACAAACAACAAAAAGTCTCATAGTCTAACCAATGTCTCACCATTGTAATTAGTTTAGTGTACTGATAGTAATAATGAGTAATCGAGTCGAGGCAAGCATTTTACGAATTCAAGAGACCAAAGCAGAAGCTTGGTATGCTGTGTTGTTGGCATTTGGTTTGGTACACACGCACAAGCAAAAAATAAAAATAAAGCTACCTATCTATATACTATGATTATGTATTATGGTGTGCCATCACCAGTTTTTTTGCATGGAGATTTTCTAATTTCTAACTAGTGTTAAAGTTGGGTAGGTGCGTATGCATAGTGATAATGCACCGACCCCGTTTGTTTTCCCAACGTATGTATGCATGTTGCTTATAAGCATGTTTTGAAATAAGTATGTATAATAAAAAAAATAAAAGTATAGGTAAATGGATAAAATGCACAAAAACACTAACCTATTCAATAAGTCTTATTGCTTGCAACTTTGTGGTTGACTGTTTCATGCAGTCTTAGTATTGGAAAATTTGGAAGCATTCACTATCGGTTGTTGTCATAGCTTAGCTTCTGCTCTTTTGTAACAACGGATGATGAACTAGTGTGAAGGTTCCCCTATTTTGTGCGTCCAGTATACATTTTATAGAGACGTAAAAGAGCAACTTTGGGTAGTGGGACTTCACTTATCCTATCCTCACTTATCCAATTGAAGTCCTTCCCTACATAACCAGTAACTACAAACACAGGGATTATGGTTTTTAGTATTGAGATTGAAATGGAAAACTAGAGATATACATGCATAATACTATTGTACATATATGATAAGCAGAGACATGGACATATTCGTTAAGAAATTGTCTTGGTTTAATAGTAGACTGTAAACTTAATTTAAGGTGACTTTAAAGCAAGTCAGAGGGATGATAATTTGTATTGCCTAGTTCTTTTCATGAAACTAAAAGTGGTTTGTGTACACACAAGAGTAAAGTACCTACATGAATGTTATTCTTCTGTCTTACTCATTCAATCATCAAATCAAAAAGCACTGTAAATGTACCCTATCATCCCATGTTGTTGCTAGCTGATGTTAAGTCATCATAAAAGATTATGATTCATGATGAATAACAATAAAGCATATTATCTCTCCATTTTTGTGTTCAATATGAGTTCATCTTGCGTGCGTAGTTGGTTAAAGCAGATGTGGCATAAAAATCAACCCACAGGACCGAACGCAAAAATGTAGATAAACGTGTCCATAATTTTCTTATGGATAATAATGCCCTTCTAGTAATTGTATTAAATATAATATTATGCATTAGTTGTTTATCTTCCTCTTCTCACCAGGAAAGAAATCTTTTAATTCTCAGTCGTTCTTTGTTATGAATAGAGAAACACTAGCGATGATGATACTGATTAATGTTGAATGGCAAAACTGTTTTTTTTTTAATTTTGTAATAATCAAGCTACTTCATTTGTATTGGTAATGTATAATTATGATAAGGATTTAGAATTTTGGGACCATTGGATGGATGTTTGTTTTGATGCTGCATGAAAATTACGTGTAAGTTACTGATTTGTCATCTATGTAAGTCTCTGTTCGTCTTCATAGATCAGCGGCAACTGTTAGACATTAGAGACGTTACGAGATCCTAGTCATATATTTGTAGGCTGTTGGAAAGGGGCAATATGATATATTACTTACAATCGGCTTTCTATCATCATAATATATTGGTCCAGTTTGAACGTTGAGGTCTTAGATCAACGGTAACGGTTGAATTATCATGATGCACATGCAAGTTGTCTGAAAGCTCAATGCAAAGCATTAGGTTGTTGATTACTGATTACTTACAGAAGAATCAATACGGTCGATACCATGTCTTATTGCTACTGTCTGCAGCCTTAAAAAATGAAAGGAATAGTGCTTCAAAGACCCCACTGCACTGGTCTACGGATAATGCGAGAGCATTTCATGTTTTGATACATCAAATATTTTGAATTATCTTTTTGCATCCCTAAACACAATTTTTCAATAAAAATTCATCTTTTTCCAAAAAAATATTGCACGTCGAAGTTGAAGGGTAAAATACTCATAAATCCGGTAAAAGAGTATCTCAGAATTGCTGAGGTTTTTCCAAAAGTTTGGTTGAAAGTCAACAGGGACCCGTATTTCTACACGTAAAAATTGGCTGGACATACATAAACGAATAGTTTCAGTTTAGCGATAATAATATGCAGTTTGATTGTGAGCATCCTGACAGTAGCTAGCACTAGGGTGCTTATAGAATTTTTAGCTTCCCGTAGCTTGATCTCTGTGAGGCATTATTAGTGCCACACTATGCATAATTCAATATTCACTCGTTTTAATTTTAATAATCCTCTCAATTTCTTGATACTCAGATGAGAGCAGTAGCATCAGCATAGTATCTACCATAGTGACTACACCAAATTTTTATTCATGTATAAAGACGATATTATTACATATTTCTTCCTTCTTGCTTTTAACCTTTTAATTGCTAACTGCTTAGTTAATCATGCAGTGGCTGGACTATTGTTCCATACATTTCTTTGCTCTCAACTCAATATAATTCTCCAATAGAGAATATATATATACCTATGCATGCAATATAATTGCAGAGATTAAGCTTACCAAGCTGCATGCAAATGCCCAATGCAAATCATATTTACAATATAATATTTTTGTCAAAAGGTAGGTATCGGTATCACCATAATCAGCATAACTCGTGAAAGATCATCATACTGTGTATCTTTATCATGCATACATTACGTCTGTTGCCAGCTCTAGCCGTTCACCATTAATTCTCTTCTTAACTGACGTGACGTTTATCATTATTGCTCCTCATTCTATGCTTGCTGCTCATCATTGAGAAAACTAAAAAGATCCAACTAATACACACACTCTTCCACAAAATAAATAGCAAACAAACTGCAGGAAAAACAATAATAATCCACTGTAATGCTGCTACAAATACGCAGCTCTGTTTTTAATGATTACTACTGAGCGCTTACAGACCACGCTTCATCCATCTATTTTATGAAATTAAGGAAATTTGCTGAACTCAATTATGACTTTTTATGCATCTGTCTTTTCAACTTACACATTTTCTACATCTACCTTTTCAAATTATGAATTTTTATGCATTTATTTTAGTTGGTTGTATAATTAAAGTGGATAAATACAAGCAAATTTAAGGTACAAGGGTTACATCTGATGTAAATTTGGTTTCATGTATTGATTTTTGTCATCCCTTTCTTTAGATAGGCTCTCTTTGTATCATCAGTTATCGTATTTTAATAAAGAAAGGTCTTATCTGTAATGCAAAAAAGTATAAAAATATTTAAAACGGAGAAAATCCTTGCTCACACTTTCGAATATCTCAAACAGTATAAATTCATTAAGAGTCCTTTAAAAATACTACTGTATATCGTATGTTCATAACTAAATACTATTTTCAACGTCAAGCTAACAAAGGCCATGTTAAGTTCCTTTGTACGAAAGAAAAGCTACGTTTAGTTTTTATGAAAATTAATTTAAACGCCCTCCAGGACTCTTTCGAAAAATATTCAGAATATTATTCAGAATATTTCATCATACTACTGGCGAGTATTCAGTCTTCAATCAGTTTATAACAAACTTGTACTAAATGTACTTTACAATTATTACATCATGACATAAAATCATGAATAAAAATATCATACCTTAAAATATGTAATCAATTTTATTAAATGCGGTGGTTAGTTGATTTGAAAACATTTCATCAACTGTCTTATTGAGCTTCTTAGTTCACCATATTATAATGCATATGTACAGTTGACAACTGACCTTTGTACGCAAATTTTCTAGGTTCATTTATGTAGAAGTCAATGAACAGACGGACAGACATAATATATATGTATAACATGCATATGTACTTAAGTTTACCTGTACTAGTGGACACTTTGTTTTCAGCTACTGTACTGACAAAGTATGATTCTCAAATTGGTTCTTTTGAACATCCATGTACTTCAACTCATATTTGTACATATTTTTTTTATATATTATCTTGATGCACTCTGTAGAAATCTAAAGCTTTAAAAACCCTACATTTAATCTGATGATGTGCCATAGTCATACAGTATACCAGATCAAAAAATCAAGTCATCCTATGCATGAAGTTTTTCTGTAATTTTATATTCTTGATGTACGTATTATACAACTTGCACACATTCGTATATTATAAAACAACTGTATACATTTGCTTTTGAATGGTAAAAAACTTACATTATTCACTCGAACAGAATAATATGGCTATGACTATAGCTTAGCTTCTACTTAAGTAGCTAAATGTGTAATGGTTGCAGCCATCTGCATATTTCTTTTCAAATGACTATCGTTGGCTGTGCAGCAGAAACTGCCATGTTCATTTTCATCTTTTGACAGAGGAGCACTAAGTGTAGGTACGCCGTGGTTTCTTATATTTGATGACTACACAAAACTCTGTGACATCATATATGTTTCTCCATGAAAATTGTTCCATCATTAAAGTTAAGTATGATGTTAAACTACTAACTATCTCATTACTGTGCAATTACTTCGGTCCGATTTTTTTACTGTAAATGCAATGAAAGTAGGTAACTCATTTGGCACCTTCATTTTCTGAATTTTACAAAGTATAGCACAGTACTTGCTGTCAGAAAGCCAGCGATATATATTGTAAGGATGATTTTCATATTCTGGCCAGCTTTTATTGTAGCGATGGTAGTGGTAGTATAAGTGCCCTTGTAACGCAAGTATATACGTAGTAAAAAGATTCTCACTTCGTCAGTCACGTAAGCACGCAGCCGAAATGTACATCTGCATCTGTGGAGCAGGCAGGCAGAGAAAGAGAGAAGATATCAGTGGAATTTGTAAATTATTTCTTTATATCACTTGCTTCTCTATTTAAGTAATTTTTAATTGTGCTTAAAAATACGAGAAGGTGGAGGTAATGAGTCATTTGTTAAAAAAATATTTAAATTATTTTTTTGTGGATAAATATGTGGATATTATTGGATCGATGAACCCATTATAAACGGATATAAAACGGTAGCATCCTTTCATATTTGTCATTTATGGTGCGACAAGAAATTTGAATTGTATAAAATTAAATTGAGGATTTGAGATGTGATGTTTGCAAATATTGTAGGCATTGGTGAATGTCGCAAACGGTTTGGTGCAACTGCTCACTTTCGTGTTTATTACATTGAAACGAAATCTAAATTGTGGATTGGGATGTGGAGGAGAATGTAGAGAAATTGTGAAGGGAAGTACTACAATGAGGAAATAATGAATAAAGGAAAGGAAATTAAATTAACGTGGAGTGAGGAAGGTCGAGAAAAGCACGTGACTTTGTTATTATTGTTATTGAAGAATTCGTAGACAGCAGTCTACCGAAGTACAATCGAATAAATCAGAATTCTAAGAAATGGTGACGTTTTACTATTGTGTTTCCGTGAAGCCGTTTAAACTAGGATAAACAACAATTTTTTAACAGTGTAATGGTGATGCTGCTACTATCTCGACCGGGTGCACTCGACTCCCTTTTCAATACTTCACGAATATTATGTCATAAACGTCATAATATTCATGTGGGTGATATTGGAAGACGGAGAAAAATTGTGATATTATGGAGTGGCAGGAGTAGGTTAAAATAATGTAAATATGAAAAATAAACAAACATGCCCCATGGTTTGCGACAGTAGACAAATGGCGTAATAGTTCAGCTGTATAATATACCCAAAACATTAAAAACGGATATTAAAATTTATTGCATTGAAAACCGAAAGTACACTTGCACTTTAGTCATTCCAAACAAAGAACTATATTTGCTTTTTACTCTCTTAATTAGCCAAATATAGGATGTTTTGTATTAGAGCTAAGATGAAGATGAGCTATTTATACTTTAGTTTATGTCAATTCTGTTTAATAAAAATCATTTACGAACGTTTGTCAAGATGATACTGACTGACTGACCTACTATGGTCATTTGTCATCCTTGTCTTCTACATTTACGCTAAAGCTACACATTTACTAACCACCACAATGCGTAAACGTGATGCCCATTATGTGCATGTTTGTACTGAAACAGACAGGTTTTTGTTATGTGCACTCATGATCATGATAACTCTATGTACCGATTTTCAGACCATGGAAAGTCACTTTATGGGAGTAGTTAGCAGTTACGTCACTTACTATTGTTAATCAGTAATACGGACTTTATTAAGGGTTTTGAGTAAACGGAATCCAAATGTTTGTCAACAATGTTCAACGATAAGATGGTCAAAACAAACATCCTTAATTGGTATTGTAAACTCTATTTGTTATCAAACATCATTAAGTGCAAACTTTGAGCTTGGTGATTTTGAGCCTTAAATTGCAACTGTAGAATTGATAGAAGAACCTGGTGAAGGAATGATGAAACCTTTGTTTTTTTTGAGAATGTTTTGGCTGTCTATGAATACTGGTTCATCTAAGTTAATAGTGACGTGGGTCAGTATCACGAACTTAACTTTACAATTATTTTTTGTGCTTTCCACAGTAACTATTACTATACGCGCCAGTGGCGCCGTCAATAAATTATCGACAACTGAGAGAAAATAATTGTTGAAGACAAAAGGCCCTCTTAACACCACCCTGATGAAGTCGTTTTAACAGAAGAAAAATGGCAGATGATTTTAACTCAGTAAGTACTAGTAGCTTTAATATTCAATGGTTCGATCAATTGACTATGAGTAACTGGATTGTAAAGGTTTTCATCACCTAACGGGTGTGGGTGTGTTTCATCGTTTTTACATCTATCAATTTTATTTTTTGATTATTGTACAGAATTGGGCTCCCCCATTCGCAGTAGATGTGGACAGATTCAAGTTTACCCCCAGAATTCAAAAGATCAACGAATTAGAGGTAAGTCTCCATTTGCCTATATGCAGTCAAGAAAACGAGTACTCTTTATTAACTGAAATGACATTTCTGATTTCTGATATGTTGAAAAAAGTTTACGTACGTACTTTAGTACAGAAATTTATCCTCTTCGATTGCTTTAACTCATTGTATTTGAATAGTCGATTACTTTTATTGTGCTTGGTGAGCATTGGCCCACTGGGACACCCAAAATTTTAAAATGCTTCATTTATAAGCGGAACGCATCAAAAAATAAATTTTGTATTGATACAAGTCGAAAAAATATTATTAATATTATTAATTTTATAAAACAGAACGTGTTTTAATTTTTTTAAAATAATACAATAACTTGACTCCACGTTTTATTACAT
>JAHZMZ010005273.1:0-17196 GCA_027743805.1 Lepidocyrtoides sp. E14
AACAAGAAAGAATAATCAATGGGCTGTGTGGCGTTGGTGGTTGGTGAGGAGAAGTAGTATAAAAGCTAGTGAAACCAGTGGTGGTGGTGGTGGTGGAAAAGAAGAAGAAAATTAGAAAGAGTGTGTACTCTGCTACTGCTGCTGCTTGCTGTGCTGCGTTCCTGTTGTTGAAATCATCCATGAGGCCTGTCTGCTCAGTGACTGCTTTTCTCTTCTCTTTGCTGCTGCTGCTGCTAGTTCTCAGCAGCAGCTAGTGTGACTGTGAATTTGGTCTCGACAGAATTTTCCGAGGGTTGGAACAAAAGCAGGAGGAAAAAAAAATCGAGACTAAAATTGTGTATCATTAGATGTGTGTGTGTGTGTGGAGAGAGAAGGAGGACGCTCATTTTATACCACATGCACATGTTATACTAATAATAATGTATAGTATGATATGAATTAGATGGGCAAGTATGCCTATATAAAATATTATTAGGTATAGAGAGAGAGAAAGATAGATAGAGATATGAGGAGCATGATGTGTATATATGTGTGTGTGTGTATGTATTAAAGCATTAAATGGATCTCTAACAGAACATAAATTTTAGGGAAACTGTAGAAATTAGAAAGTTTGGCCAGTTTTTGGGATGAGATGAAATAAAATGAGATGAGCGAGAAGAAGAAGTGGTGATGGTGGTGGTAGAGTGGAGGAGAGAAACAACTAGCAAGTAAGCAAGCACTCTTTCTATTTATTTACCACCGCCGACGACGACAAGGATGATAATGATGATGATGATGATGATGACGCCACCACACTGTTTCCACCAACCAACTTGTCCGTTTACACTTTGCTGAATGAAAGCAAGTTTTACTTTATATATAGTAATAATAATAGTAATATCGAAATTTGAAGCAAAGTAAATGAAGGAGAGAGAAAGAGAGAGAGAGAGAGGGGACGAAAATTCTAAAGTAAGTAGAAGTAGCAGCATTGCAATGTGACCGTTTCTGTTGTAATGGCTTTGCTATCCAATCACTAGTAATCAGCAATCAAAATAAGTCTGTGTGTGAGTTGCTTTCTCGTACATGCATGCATTCACATGTACAATGTCTACAAACAGCAGCAGAAGCAGAAAACTAAAAACCTTTTCTACTCTTTTACTTTTAAAAGCAGTCACTAACAAACTGCTACTTCTGCTCCTTTTGAGAATGAAAATGTGTGTTTTTTTTCTGTGAAAAGGCACAAGAGGAAGACGAAGAAACTCCTGGTATTTTTTTTCCTTTTTTGTTCTTTTCCTCCACCGATAACATTTTTTTCATGTCCATGACTTAAGAGCATGGACATGCCCTTTAAGATATCGCATGCATAATGGTAATACATTAAAAAATTTTAGTCAGTTTAGTCGTCTGACTTTCCCTCTTCTACACAAACAGACGACGACGACGACGATATGACGATGACGGTAATGATGAAAAGTTGGACTGCATGGTATACCTAAATTAAAATTAAAAAATGGGTTCAAATGCATGGACATGTAGTGACGTGACAAAGTGACGCCAAAAGGACGACGAGACAAATGTGTAATATTTATTAAAACCTTTTTTTTTCCTGGCATTAACTACCTTTTTAATTTTTTTGGCATTTTTCCTAGCCTGTTTCTAATGATTATTAGTTTACATGCATTTTTGTGGGGGAAAACACCTATTTTTTTACTAGACTTGATGCAAATGCCACCTTTAGCATTTTACCGTGCATATAAATAGGTAGTCACCATCATCATTCTATATATCAAGTGGCCTATAAGCACATGAAATGTTTAGTTCTTTACTTCTTTACCGTGTTCGCTATTTTAAAAGTGCAGAAAATGAGAGTAATGTGTATTAAATGTGCAAGGGAAAGAGAGCGAGGAAGGGAAAACAGGACGTTTACTCATTTGTGCGTTGATGATGATGACGATGATGAGAACAGTTGATGATGTTGATGTTCTTGACGCTATATATAAAAGATACTTCCACCTACACCACCAACACCGCCATCACCTCCGCCATTGTCACTAATACTACTACTACTTCTTGCCTCTACTTCCTGCATAACTTTCACAAAATACGGCAGGATGAGTGGTTGGAAGAAGGCAGGTAAAACTCAACTCAGCTTACTAGGAATGTATAGAGAAAGAGTTGTTTTAATCCTTTAGACACACATTTATTCAAGCATCTACATACGTCTATAAAGGTAGGGAAGATATATATTGCATGCATTTATTAAAACATCGAAAGAGAGAATGAATTCTGGCTAAAGCAATGTTTAAACATTATTTTATGGGTTTAATGAGAAGAGCACATTGCTAAAACGTAATATCATCATCATCATCATCATTTTCACTCTCTGGTCCAAACTCTTCGTTTTTCTATCTATTTTATGTGCGCACCTCTCTATCTATCTGCACGACAGACAGGAGTGTAAGTAGTAGTAGTAGTAAGGAAATCGTACTACGTCGTGCTTCTTCTGTGCACCACCTTCACGACACCACCACCACCGCCACCATAATATTATTATTACATAAATAGACGTATGTATCCTAACGGTGGCGACTACTTCATCATCATCATCGTCGTCGTCAGCATCATATTATCATCATCATCATCATCGCCTTCGTCGTCGTCGTCATCCTCATGCAATGCATTCTCAACTTTTTGCTGGTGATGATGATAGTGCTAGTATAGAGGTTTTCACGTACTCAATTTCCCAGTTACCATTAAAGTTGGTTCGTTGCGTTGAGCTGTGTGTGTGTCGTGTGAGCAAGCTTATTTGCAGTTTTTAGTCATTAAGCAGTACATTTACGTTTGCATACATTAGCTATTATTAAAAGGATGGATGTGCCTATAAAAGTAGATAAATGGAATGTATCTTCTTCTACTATCTACCATGTTTCATATGAAATTATACAAAAAGAGATAGATGTGCTTAAAAGTGAATTTCACTTGAGAAACTCACTGCTTATTTTGCTTGCTTGCTAGAAATTTTGGCAGTATTACCTACACTACCACCACCACTACTACTACTACTACTACGACTTGCATGATATTTACATTTGTGTATGAAGGAAAGGAAAGTTAGGAAAATCGGATGAGGAAAGTTTTCATTCTCTTTATTTATTTTATATCTGTCTACCTAGCCATAATATACTTTGTCTTGTTATTGCTATGCATACACATTCATACAAGACAGAGTTTCATTTTGACAGAAGATGGATAGATAGACGTATACATACTTTGTAGTAAGGGAGAAGGAGAGCTAGAGAGAGAGAGAGAAATATATTTAATAGACGCTCTTTCTCTCCCTCTTTTCCATCCATTTTCATAAATTGGTTATTAGTTCAGCTGGATTATCTGTCTATCTCTGTTCGTGTAGTAAAGGCGTAGTATCTCGTAAAACAGGATGATGATGATGATGATATTGTTTTCACTTTAAATGTTTGTACTACTACTTTCGATGATATATGTCAGTTGGTAAATATACTTATGCGGAATTTCTCTGTGAAACTGATACATAAACTGAATTGTTTACTCCTATTTTTCTATTACAGTTTTGTCTATTCTCGTTCATTTAATAAATGCTTGGCAGTGGTAGACTAGATGTTATTAATTTTTTTTCTAATATTTGAAAATAGCTTTAATAAAGAACAGAGCACGGAGAGGATTCAATAAAATTCTGTATAGATGCATGCATTATGTTTGTATAGCTACTGCAGGGCTAGTATAGTTGGACGAGCTGAAGTAATCTAAAATACGGAGAAGATAATGATGTAGAACGGCTCGTGCATCAAGTTTGGTTTACTTTTAGAGAGAGACACGGACAAAGTGCATAGATAGGTGTAAATGATGCTAGAAATGTTTATGTTTAAATAAATAGTAATTGCTTTTCTAGTGTACTTATCATTATTGAACTACGTTTGGATTCTTGAAAATTGATGGTGAAATGATGATGGTGATCACGCTTCAGTTCAATGGAGAAGCCTAGCAAATATTTATAATGTGAAGTTTCATTTTAGAGATTTAAAATATACTCCTGTCTTGTTTTATGGCTAAATTCGTAAGATTTTTTTGGAAATAGTTTAAACCTACCCGGATTAAATTAATTCATTCGTTTACAACCAGTGACTAAGCGGATGTTAGTGGAACAGGGATTTAAGAGAGTGTAGCTCATGTGACATGTCCCACTTTTCCCAAAAGTTGGGTTGAATTTAAATGAAATTGTTGGAATGAATGCAAATATGTGAAGTGAAAGAGGTTATGGTGCAAAGGTGTGAAAATTTGAAAACACTGCCCATTAACCGACCATAATGCATACATTTCATACTACTACTACTACTACTACATCCATTTCCGTCTAGTGTACATTTTCACACTGTGCATTAAAACGGAGCCAACTGCAATGGAAAATCCCTCACAAGTTTTGTAAACACACACATCAAATGATTTGATACACGCTACACAATTAAACAAACAAGACAGTATCCATACATTTATTTAAATTGACTTTGCAATGCATTTAAATGAGAAGAACGGTTTCCCAGAAAACTGCTTTATAGCAGAGCAGATTAACCAAAAGCACACGGAGGATATCCGCCATCAGCAAACAGCGTAAAGCATTAAAGTAAATTGACAACATGAAAAACAGAGCATTGACCGAAAACAAAAAAAGAGAATAATAATAATGTGTAAAACAAAGCAGACAGTAAAAACTGAGGAAGAGAGAGAGAGAGTGTGTGTGTGTCTAGGAAAAAGGGAAGATTAGCCGAAAAAGTCCAACTTGAAATAAAACAAGCAAGAAAATGACTATATGAATCAGCAGTAGAACAGTTTTATACTTAAGTACATAATGTTTTCACATGTTAAAACCTTATTTTTTTTGTTCTCCAATGTTGCTATTACTGCTGTCAACACTGTGATGAAATTATACCTGCTTCCATTTAAACATGCATTCAGATATCTGACATTAGTGAAAAAGAAGGATTGTCGGTGGTGGAGGTGGTGGGGATGTTAAACTATGAAAAAAAAAGTTGTGAAGTAAAGTTTGTCCTTTTAATGAAAATAGAAGCATGCATAATAATAATGTCGACGACAACAAAGTGTGAAAAGGATTTTGCATTTTGAGTCAACACGACATTTTATCCAGATACCTATTTGTCTCTATTTTGTTTCTAATATGGACTACAACTGAAGACGAAAAAAAACTACTTGGAACCTACTTTCTAGCTATAATACTTTGTAAATAGGTGGATGACTGACTAGCAGTACATTTTTTTTATTTGCTTTTTCCAGCTCACCAATTGTCGTTCGTTGTCATTCCACATGCTGCTTGTTGTCGTCATTTCACTTTATTTCTACTAATAAGCGTCATCCGATGATAGTTGGAATTATAATAATAGGTTAGAGAGGGAATGGAAGGAAAGAAACCTTAGAAATTTTTAGAGAGAGAGACAATGAAAAACTAGACACTTCATTTCTAAACTTCTTTTTTTTCTTCTTTGTAACAACTTTGTGTGAGGAAAGAGAAGCGCATAACAAAAGTAGAATATATAATGCTTTTTTAAGTATACTTACAAATGTATATGCATTGTTACAAATTCTTAGCGGACTTTTGTGGCTTCTTGTTTTTCATTTCACCTGACATCACATTTTTTTACACACACACATTTGACATTATACGTAGTCTACACGCAGCAAGAGCTAACACATTCGAAGAAGAGACATGACTATATTGCTTTTCAATTTAGATTTGGTGATAATGGAATTTCAAAGGCTTTCCTAATCGATAAACTGAAAAACGCTGAAATGCGCTTTCATTTTCTCTTTTCAAACTTTGCTTACATCAACATCAACACATGCACACACATACACACATGTGCACATAATAAGTAGAGAGGTAGTAGTAGCGGTAGCTGATTTGGTTGTTGTAAACCTGGTTTTCTAAGAAAAATACTTAAAAGAGCAATTTTCATATTTCAACCGTGGCCAACTGAGTTGTGTATAAAATTCACAAAATTTATTATACTTGTCGTCGCAAATAGAAAAGAGACGACGAGGACGAGAACGACGACTACGGAATCGGACGGCTGTGTGCATGTTACTTACTTTAAAAAAGGCCAGTTCTGTTGAACAAGTTGCACGATAAGAAAAGTTGTAAAGAAAATATTGCCGTCATCACTATCATCATCACACAAGTTTTTCATGTAATATTCTCTATATACGGTTTGCAGTAATATTAACGATTAAAAATGGAGTAAACTAACAATTTTTTTTCTGCAGTGGAAATGACGATGAAAAGCGCAATAATAATAATAATAATAATAACTGTGTATAAGAATCATACGTACAAAGAAAAAGATATTTTTCAGCCTTTGAAACACCAGCATATATGCAATGCATATCTATGTACCTCTTCCCAGAAAAACCATATATTTTTGCCCTGTACTTGAAGAAATGGTTCAGCTCTGAAAATTTTACCATTAAACAAATCAAGTTTCATTTTGGTCGTCTTCTCTTTCTTGGCAAGATCGTAATGTTACATTCTCCTTGTTGTTTTCTCCCTTTCACTTTTGATTATCTGGAAGTAGAAGAGTGGAGAAGGTAATATGGAAAAGGTAAGAGTAGAATACTTACCTAAAAAAATGCTCTTATTTTATGCTCACGTATATGCATGTATCTAACTTATTAATGTTACAGTAAAGTGAGGGTCCCTCACTGAGAGAGCTTCCAAGTAGTATATATACGCATTGTACACATCATTACTATTATTAATAGTAGTAATAATAATAATAATAATAATAATAATAATAATAGCGTTATAGAGGCTAACGGATGCAGCCGACCGATTCTAATCGAATAAACTGGAAAAGAAAAAAAAAGAACAAGGAAACGAAGAAGATGAGAAAAGATTTGCAGAAAGTTGTGTAAAATGATGATATATGACATTTTCCTACGGCTCATATAAACCTAATGAAAACGGTCGTGTTATTTTAGTTGCTAGCAGTTCAACACACACACACACACACACACTCAAATACAAGCAGGCACAAATACCATGAGCGTACATACGTAGATGGACGAGTAGACATTCATTCTTGCTAACGAGACCATCTACATGGACAACCAGAAGGGAAGAAATTGTCGAGTTGAAGTTGAAATGAAAAGAGAAATGAGGAAGGATATATATACACATAATATGTACATACTTACATAAATATTATACAGGAGAGGCGGTCCACACTACTATAATCTTTTTTATTATTCTCTCTTTACTTTTTGGAACAACCATACTGTGAAAAATTGACCAAATCAGTGTGTCACCCCGTAAAAATGTATACTTTGTACCCGCAACAATATTTATTCCTTTTTCTCTTACTACTCGTAACAGTCTATCTGCTTATTATAAAAATAATAATACTAGGTAATTATTTTTATAAAACCCATCACCATCACTCTATTGCTCAAGCTCTCCACTGTGCGCGGCTAGTGAACTTGTGTGCTGAGGAGAAAACGAAAAAAAATGTCAAAATGTCATATGCACATAAATATGTGTATGGATATTAGGTATTATCATTATTATTATTTCTTCTTGTATTATTATTACGGAATGGAAGACCATGTCTATGATGACGATGATGATGATGATAATCATCATCATCATCATCATCATCATAATATCACGTTGTTGTTATATTCATTAAGCACAGTATGTATGAAACAAAGCATGATGTTGTAACATGGAAAATTTATTTCTAGATGATAAATAAATAAGTATTGGTGGTGTGTAGGAGAAAAAGGAAACGTCTTCGTGAGCAGAGTTCTACTATACACAATATATATATATGTACATAGGTGTACACTGTGGCTTATAGAGGTGTAGAAATTATATTAATGTGGAAAGTTATATATATTATATTATTATGAAACAGTTTCATTCATTCATTCATTCATTCTTACTTGCATGCGTCCCCTAACTAAGTAAAAAGTAAAAACAAGTTGTGAAAATGGAAAGGAAAAAATGTATTTTGGTAAGTATGTTTCTGCCACTTTTTCTTATTTTTTTTCTATGCACGACATATAGAAAAAAAAGAGAGAAAGAGAGATATTATATTATGAAACTAATGTCCAGTAGGAGAACTTAAGTGGAGAAAAAGGGAGTTGAAATGAGACGACATGTAGAGAAAACGGGGAGAAGAGTGAGAGCAAGCGAGAGAGAGAGAGAGAGAAAGAGAGGAGGAGACTCTAAGGAGGAGGTCGAGGACAGCGAGAAGGAAATGAGAAAGATGACAAAAAATTGAGGAAACCGAACTTTTTTTTCGGTATAATATGTACGGATCTATGAATGACTTATCTCTCTCTCTTTCTTTTTCTTTTTTTTCTGTCTGTCTTTTTTCATTTCTATGATACTGTGTTTTCACACAGTCTCATCATATTATGAAATATAGCCTGTTTATGTATATGTATGTAAGTATGTAAGTATGTAAGTACAACAATATAAGGTTTGTGTTTGCTTGCAAGTTAAAGAGAAAAAATAGTTGGACTTGTGTTTATCCTCATAATTTTTTTTCCGTTGTAGACAATGTATTTATAAAGTATGTTTTATATATTTTATTTTGTGGCGTAATGATGTTGAATGTAACAAACCATCATCATCATCCCTGTAGAGGAAACCAAACCAGGAAAGATGCTCTCTGGTGCATCATCATCATCATCGTCATTATGGTTTCTTCAGTCTCTGTCCCTCTGTCCTTTCCTTTTTGCACTTCAACTCATAAAAATTTTTGTGATGAACACTCACACATTCACAGCCACCGTCTTTGATATTTTCGAGTGGACTATGATGATGATCATGCTAGATGTTGATAATATGTTTCTTATTAACGCTACTACTACTACTACTTCCACATCTCTATTCAACTCGCTTCTCTTTTCAAAATTCTACAGAAAAAAAAGAATGGTAGGAAAAGTTGTGCCTAGGTTAAGCCAAACTATGCAAGAAACGGAGGGAGAGAAATGGAAAAGAAGAAGAAGAACAGGCAAAGGCAGTGGCAGGAGCAAGTGGCCAGTTTCCTAAATGAAAATGTGATACAGATTTCTATGTACAATAAAAATACATACATTCTTAATATGATTTAATACGAATGTGCATACGTACAAGAAGCCAAAGTTGTAATAATACTAGCTTTTAATATAATATCTAGTAATAATGGCTGCATGTGAAATATAAAAATTGCATTTGGAGAGTCTGTCTTCATATTATGGTGATGATAAAAACCGTCATCATCATCATCATCATCATACTCATGTTCATCATCACCACCATCACAAAATGCCCCTTTCGTACTTTACCGTCGTCGTCTTCGCCGTCGTCGTCATCATCATCAACAACAACATCATCGTTAACATCATCAGAATGATTTTCTTCTCGAAAAGGAGCACAAAAGAAGGAAAGTCTCAAACTTGAGAGTTTGATGTATGATTTTTATATAAAAAAAGGTTTCTCATTTTATACCTTTTATTATTATGCATGTCCATTCCTTACCCAAGCAGACATTTTTGTAGAATCGACAGATATCACGGAATAGGTATACTATAGCAGAGAAAGATGCATCATGCATGCACCTATTAATAATATGACATTGTATACTTTCCCTTTCTAATGCTCGTCCTTCCCAAGACTTTTACTTTTTTTTCTCCCCGTCTCTTTGTCAAAGCGAATATTTTTCTGATAGAAATGAAAGTGTGCACAACGTGTTTGCTGACTAGGTGTATGTACGTACATGCCCACTCACACTAGTTTCTTCACAACTTATACAAAAGAGAGTGGACAGCGTATAGCGGCTTGTGATGTCCTCTTCTCTATTTTTTTATATATTTTTTTTCACTGGCCATCGTCCATTTCTAAACCATCTCTGAAAAAAAGTAGTCTGCTTGTTGTGTATTTTTTTCTTCTTTTTCTGTTTCTTCTTCTTCTTCTTCTGCCACCACCACTACTTTTTCTAATTCTTCTTCTTAGAATTACTTTCTTTCTCAAAATAAAACTGTCCTTCATCACGAGTAAAGACAAAGATGAAATAATAATAATGGCATTGGCGACTAACCACTATTTAAGACTGTAAAGGGAACTTTGTACATATTATTCACTATAGCTTATCATACTACCAAGAATGGATACCTTCTTTTCAATTCCAGTCAGCACTCAATATTTCTCGAAGAAAGAAAAAAGAGAGAAAGAAAAACAGTAGATTTTTTTTGGGAAATACATGTTTATTAAGAAAAGAAAAGGAGAGAGAGAGAGGGAATCATGATGAGATATGAGAGAAAACAGTGAGCTAAGCAAGAAAACGTTGGAGTGGTGTAGAATAGTCGACGTACAAGCAACACCATCATCACCACCATCGCCGGCGTACCTCTTCTCATTTCTCATATTTCATATCCCTATTTCGTATGTCTGCTTAACTTCTTAAGAAAAAAAAGTACCTAGTAAAAGCAAGAATGATCCAAGAAAAAAAAAGTAAAGGGAGGAGGAGTAAAAGAGTAAAGAAAAGAATCAAAAATAATACACGAGCTTTTCTCCATCCGTGGCAGCAGTAGAGTAGAGTAGTTGTGTAGTATGTCCAATTATACAAGAACATATCATAATATTCTGCTTCGCATCGTACAATTTTCAAAGTTATGTTTCTAAGAGGGAAGAAGACGAAAAAGAAGAAAGAAAAGAAGGAGAGTTAACAAAATATAATACATAATGCGACGAGGGAGAAGGGAAAAAAATAGTGGACAGTCATCGGAGATATTGATCGACTCAAGAAATATATTGCCCTTTACTTTTTTCTTTATATAGCATATAAAAAGAGATGGATGTATCATAAACTAAATTCTCACTCACATATTATTATTATTTTATTTTTTTTGCTGTACATAAATAGCTGATTCGTGTATTACTTTGGTACTTATGTGTACAAGAGGTTCATGTTAGTTGATATGATTGTCTAGTACATGCGTGTGTTTATGTGTGATGCATATTATAAGCAGTTTTCTGCTGTAGGAATGAAATCATGTCTACTTTTCAGTCTTTTATGGCAACGATAACATTGCACCAAACAAACAAACATAGTGTATTATATGTAATATGTAGGTAGGGATGTATGTATTCATTCATTATTTTTATTATTTATTATGGCTACTGATAGGCACATTTGCTGTTTAAAGGATATTATAGAATGAAGGGAGCATGCAGTTTTGTGTTTCCGAGTACGTTTGTCTATCAGTGACAGATTTTCTGAAGCACATGATTTGTAATGGCTGAAATAATTACTTTTTTTAAATGACCTGTTTACGTAATACCTTGAAAATGTGAAAAATGTTTGTGTTGGTATCTGATTTGGAATATGATAATGTGAAAAAAACTTTAAATCTGTAACGGTCTCTGACTCTCTGACGGTGAACAGAAAAAAGAATTTCAAAACTTGAAACCGTTTGTATTTTGTAAAATTTATCGTATTTACAGCCACACGTGAGGACTGATGGAGTAAAACCATTAAGTTTATTAATTTTGTATGCAAGACCTCGTTGCCAGATTTGTTTTATTCCAACACTTGAGATCCGCACTGGCTAAATTTTGTTACATACTTACTCTCTTTTCCATGTTAATGCTTTACCAGATTTGCACAATGTGTTATAACCCTTATTTTATTAATTGACGATTCAGGTTAAAAAATTTCGCTTGCTTTAGTTTTCAATCTAAATTAATTTCCATGCCTATTACCATTTTATTTTAGTAAAATAAGCATTCACTGCCGCAGTAAACATGTTTCTCTGAATTTTTGTTGTAGTTTAATGTTTCATTACTGCATTATTTTTAGGTTTCTCAGACATGGTTCGTTTGATGTTCATCTACAGGGATTAATTAAGCTGGACCTACCTTGAGATATCTGATTAGAGAATTCTGATTGCTTTTCCTCCACCTTTTAATTTTTTTTCTCTCAACATCAATTTTAATGAGCATACTGATTGAATACTGAAATGATTGAACATATAACAACTTTTGTGAACACGTTTATTATGTGTCTTTACATAAATACGAAACACATACATATGATGGAAGGCAGGTTCTACTACCACACTAATTTTAATTCAATAATGGTGCGGTATAGAAACTACAGCATTGTAGTTCTAGAGTCCAGATTCGACTTCAAATTAAGTTCCACAATAGAAACGGTTATTACTGGAAGAGTAGCGAGGAGTTTTTTTTTCTCTCTTTCTCTCTCTCTCACTCTCATATTTTATATTGTTAGCTTTTTCTTCTCTCATCTCAACCTTAACAAACAATAATGACTATGGTAGTTGTAAACTCACCATCAACATTTTCATCAAATTGAACGAAGCCATGATGATGATGATGATGATGATGATGATGATGATAATGATGATGGTAATATGACGTTGTTTTTCTTGCTTGTGAAAAATGCATATAGTATACGGACTCTGTCTCTATATACCCCTATATTTTGATAATAATAATAAGAGTATGTAGTAATAACCATATCACCATCGCTGTTGTTAGTACTCCTATAAACCTCTACACTGCAGTTTTCCCTCAGATTTTTCTCGTTTTTTCTCAACTTAATGAAAATTACTCCTGTCCAATGCATTCGCAGGAAGTGGAAGAAGAAGAAGAAGAAGACGAAGAATTACTAAGAAAATGAGGAGGGAGAAAAAAAAATAATACGAAAACAGGGGGAGAGGGAGCGTATAGAAAAATGAACTAGTGATGGTGGGTAGAAACACAGAAGCACATCACATAAACCATCAAACACATACAAGAAGACCAGAAAAAACTTAATAATAATAATATTAATTATATTAGTTTACTGATATACACATTTATGATTATCAGAAGAGGAAAAAAACTCCTCTTTGTAATAATAACTATAGCGGCATATGGTGGCGGACACAGGAACATACTGTACATACATATGCACCTATTTGAAACAATAATGGAGGATATTAATAATCTATAGTATGTTCTGTTTTCACATCCTTACCTCAATTAACTAAATATGGATGTACCTTAGGTAGTTATGTATGTTTGTTTACGTAGCTAGGCGGTGCAATTACTCGCGACCGTATCAGTAACAATTTATTTTTCTCCAATTTCTAGGTCCACTTAAAATACACGGATTTAATAATGATTTTGCTGGTAGTAAAACTTTCCGTGCATTTTACTTTGTTGTTGTGTATGCGTTCCTATGCTATAGTTAGGTGCTTTATTGCTATTGTATTGCTTTACAACAAACACGGGTTCATTAAAATCATCGATTTTGGCATTATTTTTTGGGGGATGGTGTACGTTATATTTTAGAATATTTAAAAAATATGTATCATATTAAAAATGAGTTTTTGCGCTATGCTATATGAATCAGAATCTTGTAAAAATGTAAGTAAGCATTAATAATACTAGCATTTATTGCATTATGCTGGTCTAACTAATGGTATTATTATTATTGCTGATGATGTTGTTTCTTATTCTTTTTTTTCGTTTTATTCCCTTTCCTTCTAAACGTCAGTACAATCTTCTTCTTCGTTAGTACACACACATACATGCACATTTACACAGATGCATAAACACATTGAGAGATAAGGTTTTTATTGAGTAAACATGGAACTAATGGAACACCAACAACAGAAGTTCACCATATCATTCATCAGAAAGATTAAGAAAAGAAAAAAATCATCAGGGAAAATAGAAAATCTCTCAGAGCTTCTGATCAAATTATACTGCCAAAAAATTTCTCTCTCTCTCTCTCCTTTCCTACTTTTTTTCTTCTTCCTCGAAACAGAAAATGTGGAATAATATCCAAGATTGGCTTTTTACTAGAAATTGTAAGAAGGGTACATACATGCTCCGCTTCCATCTTCTCATCCATCTCCGTTCGATGATGATAAGGATTAGACAAAAAAAATAGAAAGAAAAGCAGAAGAAGCAACAACAACATCAACCACAACGGCATTAAAGACATGGAAGGACGACAAGAGAGAAAAAGAAGAAGTACATGGCATCCAAAGTGAAACGTCCGTATACATAAGTAAGTTGGTAAACTAGTTTTGTTCGAAAAGGGGTTTTCTCATTTTTTCTGTAGGAAATCATATGAAAAAAATACAAGACGCACATACGGTTAAATAAGTGAATCAGAGAAGTAAATATTACCTACGGAAACAAAATTAGTCGTTTTATTTTTTTCTATTAAATCTATTTGTGCACAAGTACATCTTTTCTCCACTCTTTGTTTGTGTCTGAGTGTTTCTCTGCCACATGAGCATATCTACTCACAAGAAGATGGCTTGTGTTGTGTGTATTGAAACATCATGACATCAGCGAAAGAAGTGAACTAGAAAAGGAAAGTCATCAGCTATTTTATTTTTTTTATATTTATATATCAGCAATATCCATGTGGAGAGATCACCATGTTGTGTGTGTAAGTGTATTACCAAGAGAAAGTGAAGATTGCTCAAGGGATTTTTTTTTCGTCTTCTAAATAGCTAGCAAAACACATAGCCGTCATAGTATGATGGTAGATTGGTACATAAAAATATTAAGTTTAGAAATATATATGAATAATATTATGATCCTGTTATGTAGAATGGAATGTGTGGTGGAAAGTTATAAAAACTAAGTTTTTATGTAAGCACCTACCACCACCACTACTACCACGCCGCCCATTTATTATATTTATTTTGGAAAAAAATTGTACAGTAAGAAGTAAGAAGAAGGCTGCCATCGAATATTTTTTGTTTTATTTCCGTCATTGATTTTTATCAGCGGCGAGAAGGAAAGAGAGAGAGAGAGAGCAAGGAGAGATGCAAGATGGAGAAAAATTCGAAGTAATAAATACACAAAAATGTTTCTTGTATAGAGTCAATAACTATTTGTAAAGCTTGCTCTGCTTCACGTTTAACATTTTTTTGTATTTTGCTTCTCTTCTTCTTTTGTCTTATTTACGAGAGCAGAGTTGAGGTAGAAAAAAATGTGTAATAAAGAACTGCAATAATTTTGGGAAAGAAGTAAAAGCACAACTTTTGGTAGAATATGGTTTGTCCTGAAAAATTGAATAATTTTGTTGAAAAAATAACATAAAATTTGAAACTCTCTTTCTCTCTCTCTTTCCAACTGTCATCATAAAGTGTTGTTGTAAGTTGTAAAAGGAAAATTATTTGTTTAAAAATATGCACAAAAAATCAATTGTGAGCATATTCTTTTTACATTGTGATCAATCGGAATAATATTTAAACTGTTTTATTCATTCAATAATACTAAATATGCATACGACATACAAGAAAAAAATTTCATTTGTAAAAAAAAATTACGCTTCATCACCTTCATCTCCATCACACGGAAAGGAGGAAAAAGGCAAAATAAAACATGCTTGCAGTGGTGATGAGAAGTACAGCTTTGAGAATAAAAAGCCGGATGGATACACAAATAAAAATGTGCCAAAAGAAGTAAAAGAGGAAGAGAGAAAGTGAGCTAGTATGAAAAATAAAATAAAATAAAAACTATGAAACGGAGTAAAAGCTGGTCATAATAACATTTACAAGAACGACGACTTGTGTAAAAAACATAAAGTGTTTAGTTTATGAATGCGCGTAAGAAAGATAAACATGCACACATACACACGCTTTGTTGCCCTACTACCAACATGAAAGAAGAGCTATAAGGCTGTCTTTTTTTTAAACAGGCGGTAAAGCTGTATAAGTATAAAAAAAATTATAGAGAAAACTTGTGAATATGCGAAATATGTACACCTATTATGAAGAAATGTATCTAAAAACATGAACAGGATGGTATAAAAAAAGGGCAAAAAGCCACTTTTTCTCACTTCTCAACTCCATCTGTTTCACATTAAAATTTATGTTTTCTTCTTCTTCTTCTTTCTCTTTTTTTCCTTTTTTACACTCTTCTCCTTTTTTTCATTTCGTTTACGCCTCCTCTTCATTCATTCATTCTTTCATTCATACTCCAAACATTTTTTTTTTCAACTTTCTGTAAAAAAAGGAAAACAGACACACGCCTTACACCAGCTATAACTGATGTTATATGTTTTCCTCTTGTTGTAAAATTCTAAATAAATATTCAGTACAATGTAGACACCATACGGTTACATTTAAAAGAGTGTTTTAATACGCATCATATTATGCATCTTCCCACTCGGCAGCATCATCATCATCGCATGAATTTTCTTGATCATCGTCTCACTCTCAAACTGAGTTGAATGGAGGTGCTAAATAACAACATTATCACTTCAACAAATGCTTCCACAGAATAAAAGAAGAAGCGTCTTATGTGCTTCCCATACATATACATACATATTTCTTTCTAATAAACCATCTCACAATTTTTTTTTGTAAAAGCTGCGTTGGAAAACAAACACAAGGATTTCTTTACGTCTTCTCTTTTATTCCTCATCTTTTCTCTCCCTCTCTGATGATCACTGTCTCTTTCTCCATTCTATGAAACACTCCTTCTGTAAGAATTGAAGCTTTCTCTTGACTATTTCTTTTCTGTGCTAAACACCAGTGTACCTTCATATTATGATGATGCATGATATAGCTGAAAGGCAACAATAAAAGTTGTAGATAATATACAATACGAAACACCTTTCTTTTCTTTTACACTGCTCAATATGTGTGCAGCACTTTATGCCTTTTTTTAATACTACCAGCAGTATTGTGTATTTATATTGATGATAATATAAAATCAAAGCAATAAAATATTTTTGCATTATTTCACCATTCTAGTATCCTCTTTTCCTTTGTCTTTTTATTAGAATCTTCCAACAGCTTTGCTTTCTTTTGGCATATAACAGTTTTAAACATAAAAAGTCTTTCTGACATTAAGAACATTATGATGAACATAGTCTGCTAAATAAAACATTTTTTAAATTTGCACAAAAGTTACTTTACGAGCAGTAAGATATCTGCATGGCTGTGTCGTTAAATGTGGTGTGTGGAGGAAGAGTTGGAAGCTAAAAAGAAGAAAACTTTATTTTTAATCGTTTTCTGCATAAAGTTATGCTGTAAGATTAATATGCTGCTGCTGCTGGGGTTGGAGCAACGTAGAAAATAAAATGATGAAAGAGTAAGGCAAAAAACTGGCAACTTTTATTATCCCTCATGATGATGATCATTACG
>JAHZMZ010005274.1:0-11395 GCA_027743805.1 Lepidocyrtoides sp. E14
TTATTAAATATCAATTTTGCAGCAAAATGTTTTTAAATCTCTGCTTTGTGTGACCAAAAGGACCCAAACAAATGGGCGGGACGTCTGATTTTGCGTGACAGTTCAAGTGGTTATCTGGTAAGTATACAAACGCTATCACCATCAAAGTGCTGTTTGTTTATATTTAATTGTACAAACAAGAAGCTAACCATAGCATCTCGCATAGAAATAATTACAACCGTCATTTATATTGGAAAATGTTAACCGGAAGATTTTATTATTCTAAGCTCGACGTACACGTTTTTCATACTGACTAAATTTTAATTGACAAAACAAAATTGAATCAACGATATTATTTAAAGTCCACTCTGTTTCATTTAAACAGTCAGGCAACGTAAAAGGTCCTTGTTGCGTCCGCTGCAATTGTCTCACATGTGCGCATGTATTGAGTGCTGTTTAAACAGAAGATGGAATAAATTTCCCGTTGTTAGCCCACTCGTGATAAATATGCTTAACAATTGTAAAAGTAATTCATTTATATTGCAAACCTATTCCTAAGTCGTGTACTAGGCTCCGAACGTAGAACCCACCACCACAGCGCACATGCAATGTGAAAAATGGTGGACTGAAATCAGTACATTCTGCACTATAACAGCGTACAAGCCTGTCCTTTGGTTGTACCGCAACTCCTTCCCTAAATATCAATTGCAAATTATTCCTAATAAAAAAAATTGAAAAACTTGAAAGTATATTAATCTTTGTAAAAATTATATAACTCACCGCACCAAGTCTGACATCCTATTTCCATTCACTTTTAGCGCCGAGTATAAAGGAGCAGTTTGCCATATTTCCCCTACAAATTGCTTAAGTACCATATCTATATCCTCCTCTCGAACGTGACCTTTAAGACATTAATAAAAATACGCACATGAATATAAGGTAGCACTTCAAAAAGTTGAACTTTTTCTTTACAAATATAATGTTAGCATTTACCATAAGGGCGTTCATCCATTATTCTCCCTCCTTCATTGTAAGTGTCAGTAGCGATTCCAAATTGGCCAACTACTATATAATTTTTAGCACCATGAAGTAACAAGGGTAGTTTTTTGCAACCCCAATTAACGCCTACAAGTAATACTCCAACCGCAGATTTGTCCAGAGTTCCACCATGGCCAAGTTTTATGGTAGCCGGTTTATAATCATCGGGTGACTCTGAAACAAGCAGAATTTTATAAAGTGATTAACTGCCAAAAAGCCACAAATGATAAATTAAATCAAGCAAAAAGTGAGTACCTGTCACAATGATCCTTTTTAAATGATTAAGTAGTTCTGCGGAAGTGAAGTCTTTAGTTTTATTCACAGCAAATATTCCTCTTCTCAGAATGGAAACAGTTTCCCTGCCTCCTAATATCATCATTGGATCAACACCAATGGTACTGTCGAGATAACAAAGTAAATAAAAATTGCGGAGAATGATCAGTTAATTGAACTTTACTACTATAAAATTGTAACAAAATTATTATACAGAATCAGTGTACTTACATTAATATAATCAACTACTTAAACATTTCGAATCTCATCTCGGGTGGATTTGCTTTAAATTGTTTTGGGCTTCAAAATTGCATGGATTTGGAAAAAATTGTAAATTGCACAACAGTAGAGTTCAGGACAATTTTTTAACAACCATAAGATGAGAGTAAAATTTCTATATACAATTATTATAGTTATCACATGATGTTCATGACATACATGTTTCTTTTTATGTATATCACAGCAAAGCTACGTAGCGACAAATGTCGGGAATAAAGCCAAAATTGATAATAATAATAATGCCTTGCAATCAATAATACGTGGCGTTGCACACGTGTATTTTATTTTGTACAGGGTAATTGGCAAATCTTTTCCCTGTAACAACCTCTCAGCCACTAGCAGCATTAATTGTCTTGATATCAGTCACCATCTTTTAGAGCGACATTATTTCCTCAACGCTATTTGAAAGTGTAAAAAAACTTCAAATGTCATGTCTCTCAATTAGGTAGTTCTTACTTCACAAAAAATCTTTCCCTGGGTAAAAATTGACCGACTAGAGATGCTAAAAGGCTGATCATGAGTTTTAAAATACAGTGAAACACACAAAATCCCACGTTTTGTATGAAAACATACCACTCAATGGATGAGGCATTGGATATTGGATACCCCAAAGATTCATCTCAGCCCCAAAACTACATGAATACATGGTCGTTGATCCACAATCCGCAACCTGTGATGGGTGGACTATCAGCATAATAAGTTAGAAGCAAAGCATACTCTGCTGATAATAACTTTTTTAATCCTTATCAGGAAGAAACGGTCAATAATGAACAAAGATACAGGGTTTAATTTTCTTGAGACATGGAGTTTGTATTCAAAATGTCAACAAATTTTGTTGATATGAGATCAAGAATTGAAACGTGGAATGCATGGCATTTCTGGTGGAAAGAAATCATTATCCTAGGCCTGAAAATGCTTCGCTGGAAACTTGGTCGAGTCATGGGCAAAAATATTAAAAATCGACCGATAAATAACATTATCGTCATAATATCGTGATTATCATGTCATCATCAGCTCAATACCATTTCATTAAATACAAATGCGTTAATGGGGGTGTTTGATTTTATAATTATTCATTTATGATGGATTGGACGCAAAAAGGAACTTGTTCTATTGACTAGTAGGAAGTGAGATTACCAGGTTTGTGCTCCCATGCTGATGATAAATCGTGTCATAAATATCTTTACAACAAAGCAAGCAATAATCTAACTTTCAACAGACTACATGCCTTTAGATCTATTTTTATGTTTTGTGCGACGTATATCCGTTGACGCATATTAATAGTTTACGGCTCATTAAAAAAACTGCTTGGTTAAACGAAATTAAGAAATGAAATTATTGCAAAATTATCCTTTGTTGATAATGAAATCTTTATATTATAAGTTTGTACATGGGAAATACGACTGACACATAGAATGACGCCAATGCTCATCATACGACTAATACGTCATCTTTGCGTCTTTATATGCCTTTGTATTCAGATGAGTCATGATTGTGACGATCGAGCACTAACAGACCATTGTCGTTGAGAAAAGTAATTGCTCCACAATAAGTGCGAGGATTTCAAGAAGGAAGAAGTTTAACTGGATATGAAAAATTATTTTCTATCATCTCTTTTAAAATGAACTGCAGATCGGCGGTGGTACTTGTGGTTTTAATTTCCATTTTTGGCAATGAAAATCAGGCAAGCGGTGGGGGAAATCTAAAGTTGGAAAATAGCAGAACAAGTTCAAGACAAACGGTCCAAAAAGCTCATTTCAACAGTAGTTCAACTAACACCTCACGTTCCCTATCCTCTGACATTAGGAAAAATGTGACCAAACCACTCATACAAAAAGAACAAAGTCCTTCGCTGACTAAAGCAAACATCACGACTAGAAATTCACAAGTGAACAGTACAAAAGTATCTAAAAGTTCCAGTGATGATGTCACACGTTACATAAAGAATGGAGAAATAAATAGATGGAATGAATCTGATTATGAGTTAAAGCACACCAAATTGACAACGGAGTCTACTACTTTGATGCCGAGAATTAATTCACGTAATGACACGGGGAATACAAAGAGAGAAGATCTACTTAGAAAAATAAAAGCAATTTTCAACATTTCCAGAGAAATAACGACAACTGCAGAACCAAATATACCTGTATCTTACCAAACGACGGTTACAGCAAAGGAAAAGGACAATGTACCAACATCCAAACCAAAAGAATTCACAGTGCCTCAAAAGAATATATCAACTAGTGGTTCAAAAGAGCAAATGGGCCAATCCGTGTCTAAAAACGACTCTGCCAGAAGCCAACGAATATCATTGCTATCCATCACAACTACAAGCCAGCCTACAATCTTTGAAAACCAGAATAATTCAAAACTTACAGCAGTGAATGCAAAGCCAGTGCATGAATCGAAAAGGAATTCACATGCACTATCAGGTCCCTCATTGTTGACAGACAGTTTTGAGGAGACGCCTCTTCCGTTAGGCGTTGCTTCCACTGGAAAACCATTAAAGAAATTTGAACATTCTAAACTTTCACCTGAGGACGGCAGTGCTGCAACGACACTAAAACCTCTTCATAACAAAGCTGATGGCACAAGAACATTTGAAATGATTGCGTCCTCTCATGAAGAAGAAGCCCCCTCTTCACCAATAAGGCAAATGTCGAAATTAAAAACGACGCATGGAGATGACACAACACTGAAACCTCGACCAAACAATGCTATCAAAACAATTTCTCTTAAAATCTTTTCATCCTATCAAAATGAAAAACCCATTTCGAAAAATCCAGTAATTCAACAAGAAAGTCGTAGACTTTCATATGGACAATCCGAAAAAACTACCGTACAACCATTTGATGATCCGACATGGAAACCTTCAGTGGATAAAGAAAGTGAAAAATCGTCACAATCCAAACCTAGTGCATCTGCGAAAGACTTAGAGCCTTCACCTAAATACGTAAAAGGTTCTACACATGAGCTTAGAAATAGAAGTATAGAACAACCTAAAGATACAAAAAGATATCTACTTGATGATAAGATAACCCAACCGTCTGCTGATACTGGCATGGAAACAACGACACAATCAAAATCTATACTTGAAAATGCCACATTAAGACCAAATGCCATTGAAAAAATGCAAATGGAAACTTTTGTGTTCTCAGGTCGTCCACTTTGGACTGAAAAGCGGAATCAGCAAACGAAATCTAACCCAAAATATGAAACAACTTTGACACCAGGTAACTCTGACAAAATGTTGACACTGCAAGAGTCCGCACAAAATGAACAACATTCCACTAACGAGAAAGCCAATTCACATGACAGACTTTCCCTAAAAGAACAAAATGGAGAGATTAAATCCGTCTCAGGAAATGAATTTTTATCGACCCCATCATTGAGCAGTGATGAAAAAGGAACAATGTCAAGTGTTACTGCATCCAAAAAAAGTACAGAACAGCCGCCTTTGGAGAAGAAAAATCCGGCGCTGTTACCGTTTGGTAGCAAACATTTATCTGCAGCAGAACACCAAGAAACTGAAACCAACCTATCTGGTGAAACCACATCGAGACCTGATAGCACTGACAAAATGACGACAACACAAAAGATTACAAATATTAAACAACGCCCAAAAGATAATTCTGGCAAAATGACGATAGCGCAACGAAATGAACAAGGTGAGAGGCTCGACAATTCTGATAAAACGACAGAAATATATGACACCACATACATGAAACAAGGCTCGAGACTGCAAGAACTTACACCTAATGGTCAGGACTCGACGTTGGAAAATTCTGACAGAAAGAAGACATTACAGGAGTCGTTGCAAAATAAGTCGCGCCGGACCACGAAAAAAGAAAATCTGACACCTAAACCAGATCATACACTTTCCAGTAATGAACAAAGTGGAGAGATTAAATCCTACATCCAAGATAAAGTCGAAGCACAAGCTGCACCGGGCATTGCTAGCATGGCTGCATTGCCAGACATCTTTCGTCAGTCAAGCATGTCCACAGGGAATGATCAACTCACGTTTTCTGAGAAAGTGCAAGCTCTAGCGCTTTCACCATTAGGTCAACCGTCTTTACTTTCTGCAGAACACCACAAATTTAAACTCATTCCATCAGACGAAGCCAAATCGAAATTGGTTAATACTGATAAAATGTTGACAGAGCAAGGGCGTGCAAAAAACACTAGCCACCTCAGACCAGAGAAAATGAAAACATCTCCGTTTTCAACGCTAGGTCGCACACTTCGTCCTTTTGATGAAACAAGAAGCAGGTTGCTGGCAACAACACCATTACCACCAGTTACTACAGAGAGAGCGAATCTGCCTAGTCGCACAATGCTCCGTAATGAGGTATTTGCAGCAAAACCAAGTAGAGACTCTAGAATCCGCCCATTACCGTTGAACAGTGAGCATCTGGAATCTTCTACTCAGAGAGAATATGCAGTTGTGGGCAAGCCGAAGCAAAACGATGAATTAATCTCAAAACCGGCTTGGTCAACGAAACTCTTTGAAGGTAGGGCAGTAGCCAATGAATGTAGTAAATTATTTTCGAGTCATTCAAAAATGTATATAAGACGAACGTTTGGTAAGTGCAGGTCCTCCTGCATTTGCGCCGCTCGAGTCCAACGGACCTACTACAAATATACAGAATACTATCAAAACAGAGCAACGATTCCAATGTGTTGCGACTGCACCCCGGCTAAATCTTCTTTTGGATAAGGTAGTGTAATTTATTCGCAGGTATGTAAGGCTCATTGTGTGCAGGGGTCAAAATCATAATTGTTAAGCTTTTTCTTGGATTCTACACCTTGTTTCACATTCAGATGCTGGGGATATGGTATCCTGCTAAATTGTCTGCGACCACGTCCGAACTTTGGAGACAATCGTTTGCAGACGGACAGGATGCTAGCAACAAAGATTGTCTGTTGATGGAGTACACTTTGCCAGATGACAATGATCAAGATATTTTGAGGATTCTTCTAAGTAGTGCAAATGAGACGGCACAAATAGAAGCCATGTTTGTTGGAGATGATCAACACCCGAAAGAGAGCAAGTGGGCAATTGCATGGCCTAACGGAGGTAAGCCACTAAAGCAATTATAGAAAATTGGGAAACAAGAATAGTATGGACTCATGAATATGGACTGTAGTGATAACTTTCGTAAACAGTATGAAATAACGCCGTATTCACTTGAAAAGATGAATGTTCCCATTTAAAAAGTTTTGCTTGTCTCTCCTCAAATTGCTGAATAGAAGTGGACAGGTATGAAATTCAGCTGTACTAAGAGAGACGTATGAGGTTAATATAATAAGTAGAAGAGAGATTAAAGTCATCACAGGATGAATACACTCAGCTTACACAGACGGGTTGTCATTATTAGCATTTAACGCTGTAACTTCACTTGTAATGATGGCTAACTAGTGTTCTATGCATTCAATATTATCGTGTAGCATTAAATGGGCGCATCGGTTGTTCCATAGTAGGACTCCCATTATAGGTGCCAGGAGTAGATATGTTGGTTGATATGCTACATGCCGTATCTGGCTTAAAGGGCATAAAGCGCTTAAACTCTTTAAACATTCAAAATTCAACAACAAGGCAGAATACAGAGGTAGCGTTTAAAGACGCATACATATCCCATGGGCCTTTGAAAAAAGTTAAAATCGTCTTCCCACTTTTAACTGTTGCCGTTGACCCATGGCACCTGGCAAACTTGGCCAATTTGCATTAAAAAGCAGAATTTGAAAATTCGTTGTCGTTGCAAAGTCAAAACGCAGCAAAACTGACAGACATATAATCACAATTGCTTTCGTATGGGTTTAGCTAGACATTTTATGGTTTTGCTCAAAAGTAGCTTGAAATAACTTTATTGTCAATATTGACATTTGATTATTCTCATTTGAATTTATTAAGTTTATAATAATCGTTCGGGAACGGAAATACATATCATTTAAAGAAAATACAAAATTTTCACTTTTGAAACTAAATCACGGCGTAACGATATCCCAAGACAGTAGTTTTGAAGTCTTTAAAAATCATCTTATATTAATTCACAGAGGATACTTTAACATCCGTTGTTGCTGCTGGAGTAGTTGGGAAAGAGAGAAGCCGTTACTCATGGCTTCTGACAGTTGACTGTGATTTAAATGGAATTGTCGAACCAGACTGGGCAGTTATGGCACGAATACCGGAAGGAATTTCGAATTCTACATTAACAACAATTCTTGCGATTGTGGAAGGTTTAAAGGGTCTTAAAGTAGAAGATGCCATAACTTTTCAATCTGATGACTGTCATAAGTAACTCCGTTTTGACACACATTATAATATTAAACGATTTTTACTGAAATACTAGGCAAATAATGTGCAGTTGAAGATCTGGCTTCTTTAAATTAGCATTTATCCTGGAATATATAGAGGTTATTCGTAGCTGCTACAGCTATGATGTTTTCCTTCGGATGCCAAGCAGTGTGAAGAATTTTCTTGGAGAAATCCAAACAGTCTACACCGATCTCATCTTTCTTCCTCTTAGGTGTTGTTCCGACCTGCGCGTTTAAATGTAAAAGAAAAAACACCATCCTTTTAGAAAAACACACATATTAACCAGACATGCCTACTCATTGATATTATAATAGATGCACATTAATTATTATTACGAATATGTATAACGGTCATTCTCATACTCTGACTGCAAGTGATTTTGTTGCATACGTCAACAGCATTTACATACATAAGTCACCAAACATATTATAAAGTAACTTACAGGGTAACACTCTATTGGTCGGGTCTCCATGTGTAAATCCCAAACTTTGATGGACAGGTAGTCTCTGGAAACCATGTAGCGACCTGAGTATGAAAACTTTACATCTGATATACTAGATATTATTTCAGAAAAGAAACTGCGATTGGTCGGGTCTTCTGGTTCATCGAACACTACATTCATATTGGCAACATTATTATCATTATTAGTTATACCGACAATGATCAAGACGTTAATAAATCCCATATTAAATTTGATGCAATAAATATAGAAATTGGGCATACATTTTGAGTGCTTATCACACAGTGCTGCTGCCCTCATGTCGCACAGTCTGATGGTACCCTTACTACTACTATACACAAACAAATTACAGCTGGATGGGTGAAATTCACTTGCAGTTATCACTTCGGTTAATTCTTCCATATTTGCAGGTTTAATATCTACGATATCTGTATGAAACAAAGCGTCACATTTAGCTGGAGCCATACCTTTCCCACAACGGAACTGCAATGCCAAAACTTTGAAAGTAGACGGTTTTTACTTACTAAAACTCTGATCTGTAATTTCTAGATTCCACAAATTAATGCGCAGATCATCAGCCGACAGGTAAGTCTCTTGATCGGAATTAACGCTGATTGAATTAATGTGGTAAGTGTGGGCATTTGCAAAAACTCGACGCAAGGAAGCCTCCACCGTATTCGGTGCTTGGACAACACGAGGAACCTATTTTTGTAAAAAAAAAAAAAAACATTCATGAATAGAAACGCATCAACTATATTATGCTCATTGTTATAAATACGCCCGTCATGTATGAGATCTGAACGTACAGAGACTGATGTAATACTTTGTGGATCCCTGCTTCCGTCTTTGATGTTAAAACCTTCGACTTTGAAGTCCTTTTCGGAGACTCGCCATAGTTTTATAGTTTTGTCTACAAAACAACAAGTCGATTAAATACCTTATACCGCAAGGCACACGTAAGAAGCCATGTTTAGGTTTGAAAAGTTTAGCAAAAACATACCATTTGTAGACAAAAGAAAATGAGCAGGGTTTTTCCTTTTTAGCCATTTTATTTTATTTATTTTTTCTTCAATTTCTAAGCTCTTCAAGTAATCAAATTCAGGTTCATGGCTCTGAAATGTGCTATAGACGCTGTATTCTCCCTTCCTTGTTGGGAAGTCCTTGGACTTGACAAACAAAAAAAAATATATACTTAATTCGATTGAAATATGCCAACTAGTACTAAAACCTACTGTGGTAACTAGCTTTAACTTTTTTTCAGTTGTCATTTGTTTTTACATTTATATTGCACAATGAAGCTTATTGTTGCTGAAGCTGTTATAAAAGCTTGATTTTGCCGCATTTTACACCTCTGCAAAACTAAATAAGCCAATGAAGGAAAATATTACCTCATCCTTCTCTTTATCCCTGCTAAATATAACTACCCGTCCTCCCTTGTCACCGGTAGCAAGAAATTCTCCGTCATCATTGAACTCCACACAGGAAACAATATCGGCTATGGTGGTAACCAACAGTATAGAAATTTACGTGAGAAAAACGCCCCACTCAAATGAATACGACATTTATGCGTCATGCTTAAGGCAAGAAGACAAAGTCTAGAGAAGCAAGCTCACACAGTGTCTAAATCTTACCCTCTGTGACATCGTCATCCAAAGCTCCTTTCACCTGTGAGAAGCACCACTGAATCTCTCCATTTCCTGCATTGAATAGGAAAGACATAGCATCTTCTGCTGGATAGCCGCTTCTTAGTTTGTCATTGACGTCATCTTCACCAACTAACACGGACATTTCCAGTTAAACGAAAAGAAAAGGCGAAAAATAAACTAAAACTGATACTTTTTTCGTGGTTTTGAATTGTGGAAACAATTTTTTATTTTTTATTAATCTCCTCCAGTTGTATCAATTATTGATTTTTTAAATGTATATTGTATTCTTCTCTGCTCTCTCTACTACTCTCTGTATTCATCTATCTAGTCATCAACTACTTAATTATTTGCTTTTATTTTAACTATCAAGCCTTTTATTACACCACAAATTGAAACTAACTCTTCAAAACAGTTCTCCGATACTTAACTGAACCGTGCTACTTAACTAAATCGTATTTACTCCTTAATTAAATTAAATTATATTAAATTAGGTAGGCGACGCACACCACGGGGTGTATTAAGTTTAATAAATGTTTTGTCACTTGTTCTTCACGATTCTCATTGGTAAAGAAGCGTATTACATACGTGATGTTATATGTACGCCTTGTATGTCTGTTAGCTTGTTTGTAAGTTGTAGTAAGTGTTATTCCTTAACACATTATATTATTTTTTAAGAGCTTTCTCAACCCTTTTGTAATAATAATATAATCTCTTCGATGTCATTCTTCTTCTGAGATTTTTCCCTACAGCTTCATCTGCTCAAAACTGTTTCCGCAACTTTTTTTCTCGTTACCCTTTCCTCCACACTACATTAAATACTTGTACTACAAATAATTAGTCCAGATTCGCGTATTTATTATTTATTTTTCAAATGTGTTTGGTGGCAAAATCCTGATAAACGACGAAAAAAAAGAAGTCAAGGCAATTGTAGGATATTATGATGATGGGTATTGTACTACACACACACTCACACACATACACACAGACAAGCAAGTGAGTTGGTTCGTTCGATGTGATGATGATAATGGTAGTTTATTAGAGTAGTATTTTCCTATCGGCAAAAGTGAAGTTGAAGTTGCTTATCTTATACCGTCTACCACCTATTCATCTTCCATCATCGCACTGCATACAACAAGCCAACAAGATAATATTCTTCGTCTTCAACTCATTCTCCTTTCCACACAGTCCACGTCCACCACATTGTACGTACATTCCACTAGTACAACTGCCATATAATATAGAGGCACAGAGCTTACAACAGCTTATTTCTCACAGCAAAAGCAGCGGCCAGGCAGCAACAATACAAAGAATACATGAGTCGAGTCCTTTCAATATACATTTTCATAATATTCTTTTATTCGACGCTTCTATGCTTTTGAGCATTTTTTTTAACAATGCAAT
>JAHZMZ010005275.1:0-12347 GCA_027743805.1 Lepidocyrtoides sp. E14
CAGCAGCACCATGGTCAAAATGGACCCGGCCTAAACAACAAATCTACCAACAATAATAACAACAACATTGAGCGTGTCAAGAGGCCTATGAATGCTTTCATGGTGAATATAGTATTTAAATTATAGAACTAAATATGACTATTCTAAGACTAAATATGGTACTACTTAACACATAATAACGGTATATTTACAAATATGAGAAAAATGATAGCAATGAATATCTAAATTATGGTAAAGAAGCAAACCTACGTATAAAATAAAATAAGTCATGGTTGGAACGCCATAAGTTTCAATTGATTCTCACGGTTGTTCCGGAAAAATGAGTGTTTCATTGCCAAAGTTTAGATATTCATTGTTATCATTTGTCTCATATTTGTAAATGTACCGTTATTATGTGTTAAGTACGATAGTACCATACCATGGGACGTGGCTGTTTAAAAACTTACTCTCATGATTCATGATAATATGATATGTACGTGCAATTTATTCGTTTTAACAATGTTGAACAGTGTCATTCATTTATTTATTTACTACAACTTTAGTTTCCTTTTCTGACACTTCTTTGTCGTACTTTCTGTCTGGCATACGATTTCGATCCAGTATCGATATCCCATTTCAGATGTTTATTTAATATGAATTGACTTTATCATCACCTCCCTCAATTTCGTTTTCTCTCATCATCATTATTATACCACAAATGTAGTCATTATTAAGAAATCAGAGAGAATCATGCGGAGATATTATTATTATTGTTATTATGGCTGCTAATCTACTGATAGATACAAGTTTTTACTCATGTTATTTGTCAAATTTAGTTAAGTTGATGCTCTGTCTCAATAATACGATGGTGTAAAAGTAATAATAATAGCCTTTTGCTACTTACAACAACAGTGATTCTGTAAAGCCGGTAGATTAAAAGGCCCTTTTGGAACACTGTTGCTGCCTACTCCTGCTGCCAACATTATCAAAAGAGCGAGAGCAAGATGATGATAATGCGGTGGTGGTGGTGGTGGTAGTGGTGTGATGGTAGTAGTGGTGATGATGATGATATGATCATGTTTTACACGACGAGGAAAAAGAAGGGAGAATGAACGAGTGAGACAGAAGACAAATGTAATTTTCTTCACTGATCTCATTTCCGATCTAATCAACCATTATTAATTTGCTGGCCTCTCGCAGCATCCATGCGTGAAAGAACGCAGTAGCGTGCCGTGTAGTAGACAGTGACGATGATGGTGTACCTTGTTCCTTACAATTTTCAAGCTACGCTACACACAAAAAGCTATCAAACTACTAAACCAAAAAGCGTCTTACCAGTATTTCTCTTTTCCTTTTTTTTTTCTCTCTCTCTCTCTCCTCTTCCATTTCCAGCAACCATGGTTGGTAGACGCATGTGGTAATGAAACAGGCCATTAGATGTTCTGATAAAATAATTAAACTGTTGTTGGTAGAGAAAGGGAAACGGAGGAAAATGGATGAGAGGAGTTGTGGGTAGTAATAAAACAAGGCAAGCAAGGGATAAAGTTACATTGAATGGTTTGCTTGGTTTATTTCGGTGTGTCTTTCGGTGGTAGAGTGTGGATAAGAATGATGAGCTCTTGAAGTTGATACGTTTTTGATACTTTGGTCATAAGTACGTAATTCAGATCTAACTGTTTGTTTTGCTGTCAAAGTTTTGATTACTAAAATGCGTTCTCACTCATAATTAGTTGATATTTTTGACAATTTTTTAAATGTGCGTAGTATTATTTTTGTCCTGTTGTCATTATCACATTGATCATAACATGAAAACATTATTGGTTCATTGACTCTACTACGCTTTTAAAGTATTCCTTCAAACAGTTTAATAGTAGTATATACCGATGGTAGCGTCTCCTCCTGAAATGTCAACAAGAGAAGGGAAAAGAACATGGAGGCGTAGTTAGTTGGTGTAAACAGTTGACGATTATGTGTACTCTAGTAAATTATGAATTATTACTAGTAGATTAGCTTTCTCTCATGCACCTAAATTCAATTTAATCTTCCGGAAACTCATTGATTAGTTTTATTGAATTGTCTCTAGAACTCGTAAAAGAGGAAACAAGTCAACTTGACTTGGCCAAGTTAAACTGATAGCAGAGAGGGGTAGAGAGATATATCATACTCCCTTTTATGTGCACATGTATACAGCACAAATGTATATATATTTAATAATAAATATGTTTGCATGTGGGTAAAATCTTGGTTATCACTGCACTGCCATCTAAGTAATTGCTTTACTAGCCATGTTTCCTGTTGTTGATACTCCTTCTTCGTGGTGACATGGGCTTTCTCGATGGTTGACTCATTTCTTCTTATCTACTATTCAAACACAAACAGTGTATAAAATCACAAGTGGACATGACAAATTATCCGTCTTTCTTCTCACGTATTTGCATATGAATTGAATGTAAATATTTATTTATTTGACCTATTGGAACTGCAACAGCCACTTTAATGTCACTCACTACACCCCATTACAGCTTTTTAATGTATAAAGAATCATTTCCGATTAGAGTCACCTGTCTGTCCGATCACCATGAAGTCTGTCCATAAATGGTGAACATTTTTATTCAACAGGACATAAAAAAAACTTGCTGTTATCAAGTTCATCTGCTGACTACTTTATTTAGTCGGTTCCTTTCCTGAGTAAATGATTATACTCATATCATAATCACATTGGTCCGTCACACAATATAGCTAACCATACTTCAAAATCCAGACAAATTTCTTTTAAAAGGAGATTGTTATTATTACTACTACTCTCTAAACAAGTTTAATTAATTAGTATGTAAATTGTTGTAGTGGCAGTAATGATAAGGAATCTTTTTGCATAAATGAACTTATTTAAAGTGTAATTATTGGATTAAAAGATTATTATTCACATTAATTTCCTGTGGTCACTAAAAAATGGACTCATTGCATTGTAAGGAATATTGGTTGCAAGCATCATGTTCTTGTAGAGAATAACTTGGTTTGGTGGTAGCACACAGGGTCCCAGTCTCAAGGTAAATGAGGACATGAGTCCACTAAGATAAAACCTTCACCGTTCATGTAAAACTTCAAATAAACGTACATCCCTAATTTGTGATGTGACAGGTAGGCTGTAAAAGTGGTAGCCAACAAGCAGATAAAACTGCTGTCAGTGAAAAAAATAGTTTTGTGAAACTGCTGAAGCATTTGTACTGAAAACACTTTTTCATTACAAAGTATATTAACTCAATGATAATCTTGTAATAATGGGAAGACAAGAGGTGTAAAAATGCTCAACATTCTTGACTGATTAGCTCACATTTTTCTCAAGTTGCCACCGTTCACTGACTTGCTCATCATCGTCAGTCATCTTGCCGAGTACAGATTTGATATGGAGATAAATATGAATTCTTTTTGAAACTTGGACGTTGATGGTCTAGTCATGTTTTGTAGAAATACATGCACTCCAATATAAACTAGTACGTTTTCTGTCATCATTCAAACTCTAAACAGAATACTCTGTATATAAAATCATAATATTATAATGCTTGCCTATATATAAAAGTATTTTGACGATAAAGATATATAGTCAAAATGAAATTGCAGCATTCTAATATAAAAAGTATAAAACAAACACATCATTTTTCCTTTGATTCTTACTTGTCAGCTCACCAAAATTTGTGTGAATGTGCATGTGCTACCGGATTTTGTTTTTATTCTACATTATTTAATCGTAATACTTATACCATGCATTGCCAGGCCGAAATATCAAGGTCTCCCTCTCACTTTATATCAACACACACATACACACAATATATATGATAAATATTCACAAAAATTATTTTTTGTGCTGCTCTTGGTTTATTCATTTGACAAAAATAGTTGCATATTATAGTGAATTCCATCTACTACTACTTATATATCCATCCGTCAGTTTTCCTTCTGTCAGTCAGTCTGTCGGCTTGCTATGTCAATGTTGATTTAATCAGTGTTCCCTCTTGTTCTCCTTGACATGAACAAAATGAAATTCGTTAACTTATAGCAGAAATATTAGTAATAAACCATAAAATGTAGTTAAATACCTTTGGTCAATTATGATCAAACTTTAATACTTGCTTCAAACCCTATTTCATCCATTTTGCATGGTTTTATGAGCAATCTGCTCGATTTGTGTGAAAAGCCTGCTTATAAGTGTATGTATCGCAATGCCCCAAAATCTGCGTTTATGCTGTATGCGTATCAAAATCTCAAAGTGAGCCATCTATGTCAAGAAACATTTTTAAAAGCATCTTTGCTGTATGAACAAATTCAAAAAATTTGATTTATTTTTGTGCACTAAAAGTTGCAATTAGCATTTTTATAATATTTATTTTTAAAAAAAAGGCAATTATTTTGTGAAGTGCAGCAAAAGTGTATACCTACCTTTATATAGGTATATACAGTATTCGTGTATTGTATGTATTTAGATATTAATATGTTAGTGTTGTAGATGGGTAGCAGTAAGTGAAACGTGAAATGGGGCATTAGGTAATGGCATCAAAGCGATGCGTACAAAATGACGCTTTTAGCCACATAGTTTCCTTTTTCAGAGAAGAGGATACTGTATGCACGTAATTCAAGAAGCTCTCGACATGCATAATGCATAAAATTATTATCATAATAATCCACATACATATTGTGTGATGATGTAATGCAAAAGTACACTTTTTACGGATGTAATATGTTCCTTCATAGGTTAAGTTCACGACGACGACAACGACGATGAGCACCACGAGAAGAGCATCTCCTTTTCTCTCTTTGTGTGTGAGCGTCGTGCGATCTGCATGTGAAATAGTATCCGTCTTCTCTCTCTCTCTCTCTCTTTCTCCCCGTGTCTTTTTGTATGCCCTTCTATGTAGGTAGACAAAATGTACGGTATAAAAATCAACGACGCATAACGGAAAAAAGGAAATAACATTTTTTTTTTCATTTTGTCCCTATCAATTTTCAGGGCAGTACACATGAAAGAACATCCAGACTATAAGTACAGACCACGACGGAAAACAAAAACTCTGATGAAAAAAGACAAGTACCCAATGAATGGACCAGGCCATGGCGGTCCTGGGGGTCATCATGGTGCAGGACATGGTGGTCCTGGAGTAGTCACATCTAACGGTCCAACAGGTTTAATGGAAAACAGGAGTACGTCAAATGGTCCAGGCAGTGGAGGCAGTAGTGCCAGCGGAGCTAGCAGTGTAGGTGGGGGTGGTGGTCCTGGAGGAGGAATACATAGCGGAAATCCAAATTCTGTTCCTTCGTCGGCTCTCAATCATCATCACGGGCTTTCAAATCACGGCCCTTCGCACCCCCATCACAATATCAACCCTAGAGACTTGTATTCGCATCAAGCAATCAATGGCTACATGCCTAACGGATATGCGCTAATGAGTGACCCATCGGCTTATAGTGGTAATTAAGCTTAATTGCTTTTGAAAATCTTACAGTCAGTAGATAAATACATTGCTTTTTGTTATTTGCCCATAAAAATTCCACCAAAAACATTTTGACCCTTGTACTTTCCAACTTTTTCCTTTTCTTTTGACTTTTGAGAAACATATTTTATTGATTCTCTCTTTCTCTGGTTCTCTGTTTCGAGTGCAGACTATGTGGAGAATTTGTCACGGACTTACGGAAAGGCTGCCTTTTATGACCACGAATCCGGTAATTGATCATTAAATCTCATCATAATCTGCATCAAACGCATGGACAAAATCAGTAAATTGCATTATACACATAATATACCAGACAGACATAAACATAAAAAAAATGCCTTCACTATCCACAATTTTGGCTGCAAATTACGCCTAAAGCGTCGTTTAACTACACTGCTCAAACCGAGCGTTTTTTATGCATTCATGTGACAGTCTCCATATTTAGTAATGCAAATTTTCTTTACAGCAAAAATTACGCAAAACCATTTGGCCTATCATTAGACATACATGGTAAAAAATAGACTGGCTTGTTTCATCATCTTTGCAGAATCATCATTACGACTCATGTAGCACATGTACATGAATGCAAGATGCAAGCAAACTCTAAAGTTAGAATTTATAAACAAGTCTTTACAGTATAACCAATATACATCCTTACTACTAATACTAATACTCCGCCTGCCATGCCACAAACCAGCCATCTTTCATGCAGAGTCATTAATTACGTGCGGCAATAATTAATCATTCCTTCCAATCGACTTTCTGTTCTAGTAGACGATGTTACAATGTTTTGGCTTTTGGTGGTGGTACACACATGCATATCATCGTGTAGTGAGTGAAAAGCAATTGAATGTGTAGGTACGCATAACACAAATTCCTCCACGTTGCTTGCTAAACAGTTTGTATACAGCGAGTAGTGTTGCAGGAGATACATTACATTAGTTAAGAAATAGTGGTGGCATGCCAAAATGTAACATGAACACACTTACTGATCATGAAAATGATGAGTCCTGTTGTGGTGGTGTTCGTTTTTAATGCCAACTTTTTCCTTTCCTAATTTCCTAACCCTTTCCTCTCTCTGACAAGATGATGTAGGTCTATTAGTTTTTTTTAACGTGTGTACTAAACACACAACTCACCTCACCTTTGGTGTTCCATCCATCCATGCATTCTAGTTTCTGTGCTTGCTTAACAACTTTCATGAACATAATTTTCAGAATTCAAACTGCCATAAATAAAAAAGCAACGCATGTCAATGCTCGATTATGTTTTTAAAAGTGGATTCAGAGGAAAAAAAAGATAAAAATTTAGTGCTGTTTTTTTTGTACAAATTTATAATCTTGCTGACATGTAAGCAGCTTCCAGCAAGTAGCATATTTATATCTGAGCGCTTCTTTCAATGATGGTTAAAGTGTGTTCAAAATGAAAAGATTTCAAGGTTTACAAATATGCAATAAGATTTTAATTGGTTATAATCATTTTTTATGCATTTCGATAACTCTTTTCTGGAGGAAGAGCAGCAGCTCAGTTGTGGACGCTCTGTATAATAATACATCTGGTTGCTGTCGTTGTTTTGATTACTTATGCTAATTTTGTTTAGTACAATTTAAAATCGCCATCCGCATTATCACTTACACTCAAAGTGAATTATTTATTCAAGAATTAGCAGAGCGGGAAGTTGAAAGATGGATACATATTTCCGTAAAATGTTCCACTTTGCCACACTACGAGTTAAGCCATCCACTAAACGTAAATATTTAATGCCAGTGCACAGTGGATGGATACATTAGTAGTAGAATTACTAGTTTCAAATGACAGACAACACCTTCCGTCATCTGTTAACCTAATGTTACAGACCGAGAGATAGAGAGGAGATAGCTACATCGCTACAGTTTTGGTGAAATCTCTGATGCGTGTAACCGCAACAATAATATGACACTAGATAGGTATAATATTGGTTTGCTCGCTGCATTAAATTTTTTTTTATTATAAATGAGATCTTGGTACACAGGTACGATCATTCTCACTCTTTGAATAGTACACCAAAAATGCCGAGGCGCACCATGACTCATTCGCTGAACAAAATAGATTAAAGTAGACATGATAATTCTTCATTGCACTAATATGTAGCTGGCATAAGATTTTGTTTTTTTTTCAAAATACTTTGCAAGAAACACAACATAGAGCAGCATCGCTATAAAGAAAATCATTTTAATAGTGATATGGATTTAATGAGTTTATCTGCAGGAGAGAGACGGAAGACCTTCAGCTATTTATTTATTTTAATTCAGTGGCATGATTTGCATGTGGATGCTTTTTACACGGTCATACTTGTGTGCATATAAGAATCAACAGCATTCGCACATCCATGATTCTTTATTATAGGTATATAAATTTGTATATAACATGCGGCAGTTTGGGCTTGGTCGCATAAATTGTAATATGCTCTATAATTGGATTCCATTACATCAGTAACCTTTCAGGTAGGCATTTTTTCCTTTAAAGAAATAATCTTCTCTCGTCATGGGCTCTGCGCTCACAGTCAGTTTCTTCCTCTTTGCTATTTTCATTCCACAAAGAACACATACCATGTCGACTCAAGTCAATCTATCAGATTCCTTCATCACGACAGGACAAAGTTTCCCAAGTCTTTAGGCATCTCTCTCTCTCTCTCTCTCTACTATCAGCCCTTTTTTCATCTTCCACATAAAAGTCACTCTTACTACTGCACTTTTATAATCATCATCGTAGTCACAGTCCAGATAAGTTACGCTTATTATCCACAAAATCGTTTTTCATGTCAATAAAAAAGCTTAATGATTTCTCTTACTTGTGTAATAAATGAAATACATACACGTAGTGAAACATTAACGCATTGAGCTTTAATTTATTCTATATACCTGGCTGGCACTACTGCATGTATTCATCAGTAGTAGTAGTGCATTCCATTTTCAACAATATGTTTCGTTTCGCGCTGGGGATAAAAGGGAGCAAGTACAAAATATGTATGCTTAGGTATTTCGTAAGAAACTGGTAGCTTGAGGATCAGTAGGGATACTTAATTTATTATCATGAACAGCCAGACTAATGATCTTCTACACACAATTGAAAACTCATTCATTATCTTTGTTGTTGTAACTGGCTACCGTTTTCAGTAGCTCAACAAACAATACATGCACAGCTTTTGGTATGCATGATGCCCTGCTTATTTACACATATGGTATACTGGTTTATGGGAATGGCAGTTTGCATAATATTCTTTACCATTGATGGTACCGAAATGAAAAATGGAAATCATTACCAAGTGAATTTTTTTTTGTAAATTATGGACTGCTCATTTTTGTACGGCAAACCAAAGATCATCGCATCGTCATCATCAAATATTAAATAAATTGTTTTGCCCATTCCACTCATGCATATGTCTCTTGATCATAGGGATCATTCAAATAGTACGTTACGCTAAAAATGGCCAATTTTTGACCCCCACCCCTCCCCACGTTACGCTTTTTAACATTGCAGGATAGGGCACTTAACATGGGACGTTACGCTGAGCTTGGACACCCCCCGTACCCCTAACAGCGTAACGTACTATTTGAATGATCCCATATTATCATAAATCCTTTCAATTCTCCCTTTACTTCTGACTGCACATTGGACACTAATCTTGATTTAAACACCTGCTTCATGCAACCGTAACAAAATTTTGAGTGGATTACTGGATTAAAAATGCTGATTTGCTGTAAATTTTTGTTTGTTTTACAGGCTACATGAATCAAAACCTATACTCGAGGTACGAAATGTCCCCTGCCACCGCTCCAGCGATGTCTACACCATATCTAAACGGTTCATATGCTATGTACGCCTCATCAACGACGCCAGTGGGCTCCAACTCCGGTGGTGGCAACTCAGGTGGGGCACCTTCTAATCCTAATGCACCTTCCCCCTACGCTTTGGGCAGCGTTTCTAGCGTAGGTTCTAGTGTTACACCTTCTCCTAAAGAAGCTATGAGTCCTGATTCTAATCATGCTGGTGGTGGTGCTTCAATTTCGAATAACTCTTCGAATAGCAACAATAACCATCATGCTAGAAATAATAATAACAACAATACTAGTTTGAATGGTCCGCATTCTAGAAGCAATATAGGTAATAATAATAATAGCAGTAGTAATAACAATAGCACTCATTTGCCAGTCTCCTCATCTGCGTCTTCTCAGCATTTGACGAGTCCAGCGCCATATTTTATGACAGCCACTGAGGTGGCTGCAGCAGCTCACCATCATTCTAAAGGCTATCCGCCTCATGGTAACGGTAGCAGTGTTGGTGGCCCTCAGGGTATGTACCCAACAGCAGGGTGCACTGATATCAATAAAATGATTTCTATGTATCTACCTCAAAATCGTGCTTCCCTTGAGGGTCACGCTCAAGTTCTAAATAATAATAATAGTATTAACAGTCATCACTTATATGCCAATCCACCAAATCCTGATATAGGAAGTAATATGATTTCATCTTAATAATCAAGACATATAAACAACTTGAGATTCAAAACAACGTGTTTTGAAAAGGTTACAAGATAATTACCCTCAAAAAGTGGAGGAGGATTCTAGAGTTCGATCTTTCTAATTTGATTACTTGAAGCTAAAAAGAGTCATATACTGTATACATACTTTGAACTTTGACCTCACGCAGAATGTAGATGAAAAAAAAAGACCTTGGCTCTTTAGGTGAAGGTGCACCTTTTTCGTTCCATTACTATTGCACACAAAAAAACTTTTATATAATATGCGCTTCATGATAACGTTTAAATGTTTCATCACTTTTCCACTCTGTACTGTACTGTACTGCATGAAATCTTATTTCCACTGTCTACAAAACTGTAAATTATCTGCAAAATTTTTCACCTACTTTCAAGTGTTAGCTTTGTAGTCTTTTATGTACAACTAATTAAATTTTGTATGTGAAAATAATTATTAATGTTTACAAATCACACGCAGTCAGCGTCAATTCTAACACTATCTTTGATTTAATACAAAAATAATGACTATTGTATATTTATAGGTTAGGCTAAAAAAAAATAAAGTAAGATTTGATTCTATCTCTCGGTATGTTTTCTGTAATAGGATGATCAGAGTGAGTTGACCTGAGTTGACCCCGTTTCCTCCTTCTCTTCTCTTCTTCCTCCCTGTTGAACACAAAGAAAGCAAGCACGGCAACATCCTCCACAAGTAAGTGTGTAGCACAACAACAACGAAATCCAGACGCTGTCTATCCAATCGTCCCTGTATTACCGTTTGCTCGCGTCATGATCATCATCTTCTGTGCTACGTACTACTACTCCTACTACTACACGACTTTTTTTCGTCATTTACTTTGTCAGTGGTCATGACCCGGGTCAGACAGTGCAATCTCAGTAGTGGGTTTCAACCTCTCTGTTCTGTTTGTGTGTCAACAATTCGATGTGTGCGGTGTCTCTCTTCTCATCTGGAATGGCATGGCACGGACTACACAGGTTATATATATACCCAAAAATTGAATGCTTACAAAAAACGATATGAGAAAAATAGAATCAGGTTATCAGACAAGTGATCAGCTTGAATACGAATTTTACTCCAAGAAATTACATGTATTTTGATAAGCACATACACGTTTATATATATATAATATCTGTTATAATTTAACAAGTTGAAAGTTCCTTCATGTCACACACACACACACACACACACACAAGATGGTAGAACCTACATACGTTACTTACCTGTGGCATTTTTATTTTTTATTTTTGTTCAGTTCAAACTGCAGGGAATCGAGAGAGCCAGGTATGATTTGTGGTGACGCTCTTTTTAAAAACTATAGTTTCTCTACTACACGTGGACAATGTGGAGTGTGTTGTTGAGGTAAACGCCTGTGTTTCTACCAAAAAAAATGTATTCCATAAACATTCAAGAGAGGGGTCATCGGTCATAACATTTAAAGTTTCATACCTATTTTATATCATTCTCGTTAATCTGACGTTATAACCTATTTGCATGAAAACGCTGTGCTAAAAGCTTGATAGAGTTCATTGTTTTAAAAAATTATCAGTTCATGTATAATGGAAGTTTGCTCAATCTTACATACACCTCAAAAACTACTGCATGTTATCTTCACCGACCATGCACTAACATCACCTATTCATAATTCCAATCATTTTTGGCGAGAGAGTATAACTTAGTCATGCTACAAAACTACTACAAACGTTCTCAAAGATTTAATTTTTAGGGAAAAAACATTGAAGCGATTTTTGTGAGAGGAAAATGGGAAAATGGTAGGAAATAGGGATAATATCAGATATATCAATAATCATAGTATTTGTAACTTTTCGCACATATTTATTATCAGAAAATGTATAGCGTGTCGTTGTTCTTGTTGTTGTCGTCGTCGTCGTCGTCATTTAAAAGTAGGCATTATACAATACATACTTATATACTGACTAATATATTGGTCGTTTCTTATCGTCGACACTTTTTGTTGTTGTTATTGTCTGGATGAACCTCTTTTATGATCTCATCATCATCATCATCGTTTCTGAACATAAAATTTATTTACGGTTTGTTTTATTAAAATTTTACTGTTATATACTTATTACCTATATTAACAAAATACTAGTGTTATATAATAATATTGTTTAGGGTCGTGAGTTTTCCTTCATGTTTATACAGACGATTTTAAGACTTTAGAATCTCTTTATATTTTGCCCTAAAATTAATATTATTACTACAGAAAGTTTCGTGAAAGTGGTGGACGTGTAAATATTATTTAATATGCATTGGTACAACTACATACGTAGTAGAGCCCACCAGCACAATCTTACCTATAAATGAAATTACAAACATAAATACCGTACAT
>JAHZMZ010005276.1:0-13331 GCA_027743805.1 Lepidocyrtoides sp. E14
CTTTGACGACAACAATGCTACCAGCACTTTTAGACTTTGAGTCGCGTTTCTCTCGATTTATCTGCTTTTCTCTGGTTTTTGGCTTGACATCTAGACTCCACTTTGATTTCCTCTCGTTTGGAGCATCTTTTGAATCGAGTAATAAGAAGTAATAGTTATTACAAGTTAATGGGATCATTTTAAGTTACCTTCTAAACGTATGATTCTCAATTTCAGATTAACAATCTAACTGCCATTAAAACAACTTCATACCTTCACTTATCGGTCTTGTGGTAGCGTAGGAAATATAAGGAATGTCTGAATCAGAGCACACACTAGGCCGCGGGGAAGACGACCCCCCAAAAAACTTTCTTCCTGACGGATCACCGTCGTTTCCGGCAGACTGAGATCGTTTAGGATTTTTCGAACGCTTCCGTTGACCATGCTGTGAGCTTTGATCGGACCCCATTGCTTGCCTTTTTGTCAGTTTTGTTTAAAGGAGTTTTAATATCATATGTAACTGTGGACAGGATTAGAAAAATTAATAAAATAGTTTATTTACTTTAGCCCAATAATTAGAACAATATATGCTTAAATAATATTCACTCAATTCCTTAAATATGTCAATAATTAGTACACTAAAAATTAATATATGAATAGTAAACAAGTTGCATGCATATTATGTATATGCATACACTTCATGTCTACGACTTTGTCTGTTGCAACGTATTATTAATGCACATAACTATAATAGTAATAAAGTGAGTCGATGGCTTAGTATGTGATTATGATTGACGCATTTTACAAAAAGAAAAAGCCAATTAAAGGTGTAATTATTATTTAATAGTCTATTGTTGTGGACGGTTGTTTTATATGACTAACGGCATGAATGATTACAAAAAAAAGTTTGCAATGTACACGTAATTGATTTCAAGACATTGAATGATTACTATTTGTTCTTTTAACAATAATTTGAAGCATTGACTAAATGTTGAATTAAATTGCTTCATCATATGTATCTATAGCCAGTTACAGTCACCACCACCATCCGCCATTCTGAGATTTTCACCGGAGCTGCCCAAAATCAAAGAACGTGTCGTCATACAACTTTGCAAAAGTTAGTTCCTAACACCATTTTAAAAATATTTATACCACGTAAACGGTTTTTATAAGAGTTACATAAACCCACTTCAACCCAATTAAAAAAGAGATACACACACATACATAAGGTCTACTTATATCGGTGCGTTATAAAAACACTGTTTTATTAATCAAGTTTTTATATGGAAGCGAATCCGGTGGTGATACAACTTTTTTTATTTTCGTAATTTTTGTTTAGACACTACTCTGTCAAAAAGCTACAAGTTCATTCTACATATTATTTCGAGCAAGTTTGAACGGAATTCGGCACTATGAAGATGTCATACATGATAATGGTTGTTTGCCTGCTTAGTTTGGAAGCTACTACCGCGCTGGCTCAGGAAGGTGAGTATTTCTTTCAGGCTAATTTTTAAGATGATTTGTGTTTGCACCTGACGGGATTCGAGCTAAACGGCAAAAAGCTCTGCATGGCGCATTTGATTTTACAGAAGTTTAAATGGCTAATTACTAAACTTCAGCGTAACCAACAAATTGACCCCCTGAATAGATATACTTCAAATGATATAATTAGTAAGCTATTAGTGACTCGATTTAACTCAAGGGCAAGTTAATAACTCAAAAACCAACTTCTCATGAGCCGAATGCAAAATTAACGCTAAGACCCACCTAACGCGGAATGTAAACACATTTGAACTCGTTTTGACAACTTCTCTTGACAAGTTAACGTTTGAGTTTTAGTAGGTTCTTTCTGTTGGATCAAAGTGAGTTTACATGAGTCTATACTGCGAGCTTAGTATTATTCAAGTTAAAACTTTACTCGAGTTAGTTTTAATAAGATATTTCTTGCAAACTTTCTGAGCCTATGCATGTACGGTTTACGAAATTGTTTTTTAGACCGTTGTATGGAACCCAAGGAAGTTGGAATGTGTCGGGCTTTGATCCCTATGTACTATTATAACTCCAAGACCGGTCAATGTGAACAGTTTAATTATGGCGGCTGTGGCGGTAACGGTAATAGATTTCAAACATATCAAGAATGCATGGAAGCATGTCAATAATCGATTGTTTAAAATCTCAACATTACATCTGCTACAATAACTTCAAATGTTTTTAAAATATTACAATTTCAATTATATTTGGTAATAAAATGAGACATAATAGCGATAAACATTAAAATGCTTGAATTTGTAGTCGTGTTGTATTGATTAGTATTCAGTTTTATTTATTTAAATAATAAAGTAGTAAACATTTTCTATTTGCTCAAGAGAAAATTGCTTGGAAAAAGTGCATTTTAATATGATCACAATTATTCATTAATATCATATCAACAGCTCAGTTCATTTGTAATTACTTACATGAAAAAAGTTCAGGGTTGCAGTAGTAGTTTTATGTTCATGTCGTTCCTATTTTATGCCAACTCATTGCCATATTTCTATTGTCCCTTTATTCAGTAACAATTCATAAAAACTAGTGATAAAATTAACGCCAACTTCTAACTATACACGCACTAAGAACCATTTCAGCAGAAGTAAGCGAAAGAAAGAGGAATCTAAAAATATAGCAAAGCCAAATTTCCAACACGGCCAAAAAATTGTTGTTAGATGAATTAAATACATTGACTCAATTGATTGTATACCTATCAAAACTTTGTGACATCTGCTGTTTCAAATGATTATCATTTTCTTCAGTTTCATTCAATCCAATGGTTAATCATAATCTCTGAAAGATTTGCAAAAAATCAACCAAGTTCACACTACTGCTTCTATTTCCCATATTGGTACGCTGCAGTTTTAAAAAAAATAGTGCACCACCGGATATGGAAATGACAGTGAGAATGACATGAAAGAAGATTTGCAAGTCATTTAGACAACAATATATTGTATTTTCTCGTATCTTCATGCCTTTTGAATGCTCTAACAAGTGGAGGATGATTTGCCATTCAATGAAAGCAAAGCGCTGACAACAATTAACAATAGCAAGTTATATGCATGCGGTTGCGAATTTCTGAAAAGTATCATTTGAGCCAAAAAGTTTGCCTTTAAAATAGAAAAAGAACTGTCTGTTGACTGAATGCTGCGGCTAAGTGTTGAAAAATACTGCCAAAAAAATTTACGTGGTTGTAAAATTGGGAGCTTCAAGTTCAAACTAAACTCTGTTGTTCTGACCATTGTTTCTCGGACACTTGAGCGTTGCATTCTTTTCACGGTTCAACAATAAAGTATAATGCTAGTAGACAAACTAATTTGCTCTACACATTCCACTGAAATTTGCTAAGTGATTTTATTTTAAGAATAAACGTATTCAAATCAAAGATGAGATGAAATTCAAGTCACAAGTACTCACACTATTCTATGCAGCAGATTAAATGAGCAAACAATTCATTCCGTATAAATAATGTTTACAATACAATTTGCCACATAGGTATTATATGAGTCTTAGTTATCATAGCATGAGAAAAAAAAGACGACAAGAAGTCCTGTACTGTCAGTCAATCAAAGACAAACAAAGTGACATATTTTTTTAAAGGTGAAGGTTGGTGAGCTTGTTTGACACTTGACTTAAGGCTGATTTCTCTGCCATCACCGCCACACCAGTAATTCACAGTAGTTATCAGAGCAGAGAGAAAATAGTAACTTGTTGAAAGGACAATGCAGTGATGCACCAAATAAGTCTGATCTGCTTAGGTACTTGGTTCTACCTTCATTTTTTAAACAAATTGGCTAGCCTTGTATACTGTGCAATGACAACAGTGACAAGCAAGTAAGTGCTAGCGAGATGTATACCTAAGACTAATTAATTTGGAGTTACAGGCTTAAGTTAAATAAGCAGAGGGATAAAGTTTCGAAACAAATTATGCTGAGAAGCTTGCAATATCAGTTCAGTCTTAAATGCTCATTCCTTAATCAAAGATGCAGTGCTTCAGAGAGTCGAGCTTATTTGTTAATTTGAGGAGAAGTACCAAAATGCCTCAAATGACGGTTTCTCAGTGTTTCTTTCTAATTGCGTTGCTAGTACTGGTGGGCGAAAAATTTGTTTGTCCTGTGAATGGAGTAATGCTAAAAATGCGGCAAAACTCCACCACCAGTTCTTCCAGAATTTCTTTTAGTTCCCCATCCACCGAAAGTACAACTCTAAAGGCTAGTGATATTCGGGCTAATATTAAAGGATCTTCTTCCTGTCGCTCAAAATCGTGTCGATTGGATAACGTCACAAAGAAAACGAATGGGAAACGGAAAAAGAGTACTAGAAAGGAGGACGAGTTATTGGAAATGGATCAAAGTTTGCTTGACGAGAGCGAATTCGTGTACGATGATGTGAATAATAATCAATTTGTTGACTACATTCAAACTACTGCGAGTAGTAAGGAAAAGTTTAGACAGGAAAGCTATGAATTAGACATGGTTACGCAAAGCAGTAGCAGTGGTGAAGCAGGTGACAAAGATGAGTTGAATGTACGACCACGACTAATTGCAGTCAAGGTTCCTGCATCACCTCCTCGTGCAGATTTGAAAAACGATAGTAACCCAATTAGTTCAATGTATGCAAAATATCCTACAATTCGGCTAGCAGATTTTGCACGAAAATTAATTTTCCCTGAGTGGATATGGACGAGATTCAATCAGCCTCAGGTTGTTACAAAATCTGAAGTAGGAAGCGAGTTTGTAAATAATAAAAACGATGAACCTTCAGGTAGACCAGCTCATCCAATAAATTTCAACGAGACATTTGTCCCAAGTACAACAACACGAAAGCCGAAAGGGATTTTGGAACGTCCTACAATTACATTTGATAATAACATGAGCCGATGTACGTATAAGAAAAAGAATGCAAATAATACTATAATGCAACTGTGCAAATTTGTTTCTAATAAAAAAAATAGGTTAAAATTTATAAAACCTGCCTGTATTGTTTATAGTCTTGCGGCTGTTTACGGTAGTACGTTTTCAAAATGTTCCATGTATTGGGCCAAATGGTGAAAATGGAACCTGCTACCATGGAAAAGAATGTTCCGATATGGGAGGGCTAGGTACAACACCCTGTGCACAAGGATTAGGTGTTTGCTGCCTATGTAAGTGATACATGCAGTTAATGCATGTCACAAAGTAATTTTTGTTTGGGTTTTTGATAGCCATGATTTCATTGTAAAGAAGAACTTGCTAAATGATTATTATTATGCATTAGTTTTCAAGTCTTGTGGTGACACTGTTAATCGCAATGGAACATACTTTGTAAGTACTGGGGCAAGTTTCCCAAGAGGCGTTTCAACGTGTAATGTTAACATTCAAAAACTTAGTCCAACTATCCGACAAATACGTTTAGAGTTGCATACTTTTGTGGTAAGTCTACCTCTAATACTCAGTCATTAATAGATAGTAAATTAAATGAAAGTTTACTTTAAAACGTCGTTTAAGACGTAATAATAAATATTTTACTGTGATCGAGTCAGATGCTACCCCCAAATGCTGGAAGCTGTGAGTCGGACAGATTTATGGTTTCAGGACAAAATACAAATAACATTATTCCAATTCTCTGTGGAAATAATTCTGGAAGCCATTGTTGGTTATGTCATTTATTAAGATGACACACACTATAATTGATTGATTTGGTTGATTTTATTTGGGATAATATATAATGCCACACTGATTTATTTTTACTTTAGTATACATTGAAACTGGAACCTCTCAGTCACTCATTCAGTTATCAGTAATGACTACTGGAGAGGGACTTCGGGCTTGGAGCATTCAAGTTAATCAAATTGAGGAGGCTTACTCTCAATTTAGTGCGCCATCTCATTGTTTGCAGTATTACGAAGGAACTATGGGAACTATCACAAGTTTCAATTACGAATCAGCCTTGTCCCCACAATACCTGGTTAGTTGATGCATTGCTCACACTTATTATAAAATTTTGTCTCCAACCTTTACCGTGAATACCCTGACATCATCATGGAATTATGACAGCATTTATTTCCGTAGAATAACTTAAACTATAACATATGCATACGAAAAGAGGCGGGCTTTTGTAGCATCACCTACAGCAATTTAGTACCAGACGGACAATATTTTCCATTTCAAATTGTCAATGCTGACGGTTAGACATACAAATTACAAAGCTCATGCTAAAACTTTATTGAAAAAATATCTCAATAAACGTTTCTTTCAACTTACATATTATGTACTTAATACAGCACAAGGTAACCTACTCTTACCGAGTGGTCAAGCAGGTGTTGGTATACGAAACTGTCCGGATGACTATATTCTACTTAACGGACTTCGAATTTGTGGTGAACGATTGAATGATCTGACAAAGTCTACAGTACCAATGGATGATGCACCTGTAACTGGTACGCAGCAGGCAGTATTTAGCTGCTATTTTTTATTATTCCTTTATAAAATGAATTTTTGGCTTTTGATTGAGATTGTTTGCATTTTCCAACAGACATTACCAACGGACCTTTTACTGTCATAGTGCGAACTAACGATATTGACGTAGGCGGAGGATTTTCAATCTATTACAGACAAAACCCATGTATGTCAACTGCAGGATGATATTGTGATACTGGGGACAGTATACTCCTACTTAATTTCCACAGTATATATATATTTATTACAGTCAACAAACGACTTGCTGTCTTTACATTGTGGTGTACTTAAATGTATTTATTGTTATTTTTTATTCCTCATGTATTTAAAAAATAATTATTTATTAATTGTAACATTTAATTTATTTTGCGAGCTAATAATATTGTGAATTTGTTGTCTTACCCGTAAAATGTTTTCTCGAACAACAGCACCACTGAAGACAATTGAGGTCTTATTACATATTTTTCTTTACATAATGGAACACAAATCCATTTAAAACTTTTTTGTCAGTCGTCCCTTGAAATATAACATGCACATTTCAATAATAACAGCTTCGTGGGCAAACGAATAGTTTTGGCTACTTAATAATCACAAATAATTTGATTACTCGTCGTGCACATTGTCTTCAACATTTCCGTTAAAACAAGTCGATTGTCAATAGTATTTTAAATTAATGGAAGATTATTGATATGGAAACAACAGTTTCAGTGAACTTAACAAAGTTATTGTCTTTCATTTCTGGTACATAGTACATATAATAAAATTGGATGAAAAAGTGAAGTTAGAGAGTTCCAGGGAAAGAATAAGAGAGACAAAAAAACAGCTTTTTCTGTCCACTTTCTTCAATAAATTGTGCTCTAGCGCTTTCCTGGTGACAGATGTCGGGGGTTACATGTACTTTCACTGTTTTCACTGGCTCAGAGTTGTAGTAACACAGCAACCGTTATCAGCCGCTCCCTCCATGGCCATGACTCAATACTCCATGTACCGCACCACAGCCACTTTCCAGATACCGTATATTCATTTCCACAAATCCTTTACTGCGAAACCCTCACTGCGCCATCAATAGAAAAAAGACCAAAGAAGAAATGTTATATGCAGCAACCTTCACAAAGAGCAATACTTTCTCTGTCACTGGAAAATACAATTTAACTTTTGAGCAAAATAATAACAATTACCTATTAATGCATATGCCTAAAATACTCATTATATTTGGTGAAAGTTACCGTTAAAATGTTTCAATTTTGTTGCTCATGTATGCGTAAAAAATACAAAGCTTGGTTTAATAACTTAATTTTAACGATGACAGCCCCTCAGTTTCATATCACTCTAGGTTAAAAAAATGTTTGAAAGTATTCATGACCTGACATAAATAATCTCGTAATTCAGTTAAGTACCACAACATTTAAGTAACGGGAAACTGTAATCATGACCATTGTCGTTACCAAAGTAGTCAGTAGTGACGGGCTGTGAACAAATTGGCAAAGTATGTATAATATTTCAGTGCTCTTTAAGCAGCATTTTTTCGACAATTCGTGTTTCTTGTTCATTTCCCATAAGCGACCGTAACATCAGCTCTAGTTTTAATTGCACTTTTAAAATAACGCAAAGTAGGCCAGCTACTAGACTGTGGAACACATCAGTAGCCACTAGCCACATTTGAGACAGTCAGTTTTAAAGAAAGCGTTTGTGTTTTTGAATGAATGACGGATGATTTGAAGAATCTCTATCTCATGAATATTCTAATTCATGCTAATCTGATGAAGGAAAACGACAAAGTAGATTGACGTACCTGTACATCAAACGCAAAACTATGTACATCCTGTCTGGCAGAGAGAGGCTCCAATATTGACTGCCTTTTAGCAAAAAATGCAATGTATTGGTCTTCCACTGGGTCACTCCTCAATTTTGGCTGTCATCTGAAAAACCATGATCAAACCCGAGTCAGTTCACTAGTTATCAGCACCTTGGCTGACTGCTCTCCTCACTCACTGGTTATCGTACTCGCTTTTTGAAAAATCTAATAGTGAACTAGTGTAAAATGAGCTTTCCAAATAATAATTTAATTAGGTGTCGGAGAACAGGCTTCATACCGACAACTTTTTCACATTTTTGGTTGGTTTTAGTAATATTTCCATTTTTGTTACCCAGTTCCATCTGGGGTCAATTTTATGAGAGTGAAAAACCCACGTTTAAAATAGGGTTTGAAGGTAATACAAGTGTTTACAGATGGGCCAATGGATATAGAGAACAACTTGTTCCAACATTTAACACAACCAGAGAAGCTCGTCGATCAGGTAGAGGAACAAAATAAGGTTGGAGGAAGAGGAGCAATAAGGACAAAAAATCATATTTTTTCTTTTGCTTGAATAGTTGTGTCAGGAGGTCTCTTCAGCATTGTTTCCTTCGACAATGTTCCCTGTAACTCGGATTCTATGGAAGTTGGAACTTGCTATAGCAACCGGGAGTGTACCAATTTAGGAGGAACGTCGTCTGGAATTTGTGCTGGAAGCTATGGCACCTGCTGTGTTTGTAAGGCCATTGTGGTTATTAAAACCATTTCTATACATTCAATCTTGCTTTTTTTGTCATGGATCATAGACAATCAGTCATTGTGGTTTGTTAATTGCAACTGTTTCAGTGCGACAGACATGTGGAAGCACGATATCTACTAATAATACATATTTTGTAAATCCCGACTACCCAGGAACGACATCGGGTCCACTGAGTTGTACTTTGACTATAAACCCATTAGTTGGTGTACTGAAACCACAAAAAAATAATTTGATTTCGTGTTGCCATGTTATCAGCAATAAAGTACCATTGTTAATTATTTTTTTGTAAAATATTCACAGGCCACGCAGTTGTACTTGGAGTTTACCGATTTTAATATTCGTGGACCCTCGTCAGGCCAGTGTTTAAATGACACGTTTACAGTTACCTCCTCATCTGGTTCATCAACAACACTTCCCATACTTTGTGGAAATAATACGGGTCAAATGTGTAAGTAGAACGCTCTCTATAGTTTGATAGTAACACAGAGTAACATTAAGGTTGCCAATAGTTTAAAGAGAAACCTGTAACAGATTCCCACAGCTCATCAATGTCTGCATTATCTTGACACTCGTCATCATCCAAGTCTGCATTTCACTTCATTTCACTTTAAAATCAATTAGCCTACATCCAAGTTCATGAAATAAGCAGTGCATTTCTTCGGAAGAAACGCAATGTCAATTCCACCTTGCTAATTAGTTTGTCACTTGCTTCTTCAAAGTTTGCGTGTTTATACCGCGTTTGGTCTTTGGTCGCTGATCCCGACAATGAATAAATTCATAGAAATTGGCTTATTACGAGATCATTTACTTTTCAAAACGTATTAATGGTTAGGGACGGTGCGATTAATGGGTGAAATATTGAAAATCTATGATTTTATGCAATTTTATAGTGTACTTTCCTCTTGGTTCGGGTCCGTATACTTTAAGTTTCAACTTGGCTAGTGGAGATGACGGCCGATCCTGGAAAATACGAGTTGTGCAATTTAAGCCAAATGACGCTTGTTCAGCACCAGCAGGATGCACACAGGTAATGTTTTTTATGCGTGAGAGATGTGACAAACGCATTCATGTTATTATAAGCATATCTGCGGATTTGGAATAGTATTACCGAGATCCAACTGGAATTTTCGACACTTTTAATTTTGGGACTGGAATGGGAGAACTGATAAATAACTACTGCATTAATGCCTGTTTTGCCATCACTTCACCAAATTGTGGTGTAATACTCACTGAAGGGACGTTTATGCTACCAGGTAATTTTGAGTACTCAGTACAAACTATTGACATTGAAGTAATTTTAGTTCATTGTTAAACGGTAGACTGCTTTAAATTTATTTAGGTGTAGCCCCCAGTGACTGCTCAGAAGGGGATTATTTGCTTATTGGAGACACCAAGTATTGCGGGGACACCCTCAATAATGGAATGATTATGGGTGCGTGAGTGATATGTAATGGTTTGCTAACTTATGTTTTAACCATTTTTTTTATTTTTAATGAATATTATGTTTTTATTACTATTCATAAACAGTAAATACGACGACTGGCTTGGGTTACGCCAAAGTACAAGTATGTTCTGGGAAAAGCAACCCTGACATGGACCTCGGTTTCAGCTTGAAATATTCACCTTATCCCTGCGCCATGACTGGATAACTATTGGTGATTCAACATAAACCATTCACGTAGACATTAAACGACTTCTCTGTGACAATAACATTCTTCCCATTCCAACTTTTATCTTCCTTTAAATGACAAGGAGACGCTATTACCTCTATCTAGTTGACTGTCTACGCACTGTAAACTTAACTGTTAAAATTATTTTGAAAGCTTGTTGATTTGGTTACATAATTTTATGATTTTTCTATACAAAACTATTACTAGACTTGAATCTGCGTGAAATGATGAAACTGCTATCTATGTGTTTCAATACACCGATTGGCTGCAATGTTGGTCCAAACTTTACGATGTCTGTAACTCTGCACACTCCAATCTTAAACAATAAACAATTTTTGAACTGAATTGAATGCTCAGATCAAACTCAAAATAAAGCAGAAAGAGAATAGAATTATTCAAGACAAATTTTTTTTTAGTTCCTTGGTTTCCGCAACTTTTGATCTCATGATTTCATTCAAGAAAACTTTTTAATTAAATTAAATTCAAACTCTTAGTAGATTTCGGATGCTGAAAGAAACCCATAAAACGTGTCGCCATCGACATCTAGATTCTCTCAGGTAAAACATATCGGTTGCTGCACACTTTGCTTATTGAACAAAGACGGGTTTCAGAGAAACTCAGTTCTACGCCAACAGAGAGGAGAACTGGTGGTAATGCTGTGTGGAGGCTCTTGATTTCTTCTTCTAGTGCTAGATAGGGCGCGTGTACAAGTTAGAGTGTAACTTTTTACAATATATATTGTGTTATTCCCATCCAACCATTACTGCAAATGTATTGTCACAATCTGGGTGAATTAATTGGCTGGCAATTTTATGATTCTTTTTTTGCTGACTTGTATACTTTGGTGCTGATTATTAGCAAAAACTAATAGCACAAAGTAGGTACCTGCAAATGGCTTATGCAGTAAGTACATACAATGTATCGTCCTAACGGAGGTAAATTGTAATTAATGGTTACACGTAAATTTGTTTGGTTGTAAGCTCTGTGCTTGCTGCTATACATAGTTGAACGCATTGCCCCAAAGTGGTCAAAATTTCCAAAAATGAATACACAAACTCCATTTCTTTGGTAGAAGAGAAGTCAAAGAAAGTTCTCAAAAGAAATTCTGTCCTTTCCATCTGCAACTTTCCCAAAATTTTCCAAAACTTCAAAGATGAAACCACCACCACCACCACCAACAAATTTAGGGATCAGATCAATGGATTTTCATAAATCTGAACAAGGGAAAGTATATATTATCATAAGAAATATGGAAACGAGGAGGATTTAAAAAAATGAGATTCACATCTGGATTCCCCCATCATCTCCGCACACACCGTCGGATTACCATGATTCCATTTTTTTTTTCAAGAAGTTCTAAGCTGAACCGTTCTTTCTGGGATAGCATAGCATTCAGTAGCATCAATACTGCTCATAGTAAGATATCGGTAACATCATACCACTACCACCGCATTATCGGGCTAAGTTGGTGGTGATTTACTTGGTGGTATACGTACCTCATATTTTTTTCTCCAGAATGATCTCTGTTGTTGTAATTTGTAATTCAGCAATAAAAATGTATCATTCACCCAACTTAAAAAGGGTTGTGCTCATGCACATTTCATAGCTACACATAAAATGTATTTACTAAATAATGAGTTTGTTCTCTGTGAATATGATTCATTTATTAATCCATTCCGATCATCTACACAGTCTCTTCCTTTGAATATCCTAGCAAGATGAATAAACCAAAACCATTCCCTTTTCACTCCGTTTTAACTAACCGTTTCCCAACTTCTAGCTACTTCCACATTTTACATTTACAAATATATATATTCCTTATAATTGAGCATGATCATAAAATAAAAACATTTTTACATACAAATACCTATTTGCAATTACCTCATGCATTATTATTATGGTGCTGGTATGAAAAAGAATGAAGAAGAGAAGAAGAAAAAAAACGATTACTTCCACTGCTATTTATCCTGGTGCTTAAGTACCTACCCTGTGACAATTCTGGCATGGCAAATGCAGAGAAACACCCAGTGAACAATATCATTTGAATCACCAAAGAGATGATCGTCGTAGTAGTAGTAGTAGCAGCATGGTAATAAAAGTAACAAGACGTTTATTTCACAAAACTAACTATGAAGTATTCGCTTGAACATACTGCTTAACTTAACCCTCTCTTTTTGCTGTTACTATTTACTGGTGTTACATAAAATGTGTTTCTTACTAGTATTACATATTGTTATTACGATTATATATTTATAATAACAGTAATAATAATAATAATATGTTGTACTCGTAAAGAGAGGAGTTGTTGTTGCTGTTGCAAGTCTACTCACTGCTCATTTTCGCAATAAAAGGCATCTGTAAAATGATTCCGTGACGGAACTTTTACCAGCATAACTATTCTTTGAGCATGCATATATATCTTGTGCGATGAAAGTATACCAAACATACTCATATAATAACCAGTGCCTGACAAGTCAGTGAAATGATGCTCGCTGTTAAATGAATTTTTTTTGTATAAAAATTGAAGAAGAGACATGACGGATTGACATATTGAACCATGATGGTTCAACTATATAGACAATGAACCATGATGGTTCAAGTATAATGACAATGAACCATGATGGTTCAAGTATAATGACAATGAACCATGATGGTTCAAGTAT
>JAHZMZ010005277.1:0-13610 GCA_027743805.1 Lepidocyrtoides sp. E14
GGATAATAGTTTAAACGACAGAAACTTGTATCACTGCTTTCGTTGAAAAAATGTCGCATTGTTTTCGGGTCCACTTCCAGCGACATGAAAATCAAATCCATGAGGGTGGTTGAAAGCGAATGCAATGCCTGCAATGCACACCAATCAATACATTGACATTGTCGTAAAAAGTGAAATCTATGCTTTGATAACTGGTAGGTGCATGCGTGTGTATCCTGTGTAGAACATAAAGGGAAAACAATTGTACACAACGGTACCGAAAAATATGTCAACAAGGTATCTTTGAAGCGCGGTATGTCAGCCGGCCACTGGTTCTTGCCAGCATCCAAATCTATTCCATTTTCGATCGAATTAACCTCTTCAAAATATTCCACGCCGTAGTCGAAAGCCTCTTTCCAGTCCAGTGATTGTTTAGTTAGTTCATGATCAGTATACCCACGATAATTATTCTGACCGCAAACAAATATCAATCAGAACAAAAGCATAAACATGAATTTGAACGAATAAAAAATCATCTATCTTACAGGTTGCCTCTGGACAAATTTTTTGACATTCTTTGGCTTGTGAAAGAATTCTGCTGCAACGTTTCTCAGCTCTTCGATAAGTTTAGCGTCAACATCATGGTCAACCACATAAAAGAATCCCCATTGAATACAGGCGTTGCGAACCTCTTTTACAATTTTTGCTACGGATGGAGAACTAGAGTTTATAGCATTACTACTTTCTCTTGACAATTTTGACAAGTCAATTATTGGTACTGTTTCTTTAAGGGGTACCTCTTTAGAACCCATTTTTGTACCAGCAACCAAACTAATGTTTTTGCTTATTAGAATCGACGACAAGAGTTGGATGCAAAAGTTAAGACAAAAGTGAAACCAAGAAATCACGATTTATGAGGTTGTGTAACTCCTTGAGCATAATTCACAAGGTTATGGATAATCAATCCAAAAGTTGCAGCTTATATAATGGGACTAAAGAATCATGTTTGCGCTGCCGCAAGCCATATCAACATCATGGGTCACTCATGGTCCACGTCGATTAAATAGAATTAAATATGTGATTTATCACGCTGATAGAATGTGATCTCTTATTTATTCATTCCTTGGACGATGTTTTAATACGTTATTAATGAATTGCATTTCTTTACATTGAATTGCATGCTAAGCCAAAGTCAAGAGCATAAATATATTAAAGTTTGCACTTTTGTACCTTCCACTTTCGTCATAAGAATAACAAGTATTACTTCAAACCGATAGATTAAACCTAATTATATCCGCCTTTTGCATTGACTAAAAATGCACAATCGACAATGTAAACATCAAAGCCAAACCGTTCCGAATTGGCATCTACATCTCACTGTTTTAAAATGAAAAATTATTTATCCTAAATATCTAGTACCAATTATAGGTACCTTGATAAATACAAGCTACGAAAGTGATGATGACAAGATTTGCTGGAACAATGACATTGCGCTACGCTATAGACAAAAATCCTCTTTTGCCTGGTCCTTGTGTCAAGAAACCCTGTTATTCACCTATGTTAAAATTTGGACTATTTTATATCTGACCAGTTGGCTCTTGGTGGTTTCGACCTTTAAAATGGAACCGCTTCCTAGCTAAAACTTTGAAACTTTCTTGGCTTTCAGATATGGTAAACTAGGTAAAGTCAAATCTACTACTCCTTCCCAAAATTTATACATTATGGTAGTTTGTGCACTTTCAGCTAGTTAGCTGTTGAGTTCAAGCTATGATATGCAACAACGTTTGACGATTTTACACCACATCAATATCAAGCGATTCCAGTCCAGTTCCAGCGTATGCGTTCATACCATCAGCCTCAGCTCAGCTTTGATTTCCACAATCCACAATGTTATCAGATTATTATTGCAACTAACAACCAGCATCGACATAGCGTTATTGTACCGATTGCCGGTACGATGCTTGTCTTATTTTAATTTACTCTTATATACAGTAATTTAGGAAGACCCATAAGTAATAATAATAATATTTAAAAATTTAGCACCATGTTGAATAATAGCTACATATTATAAAGCATGTCAATATGGTTGGATTGGATTGGGTAAGAAGCTTTGATTAGATGAGGAGGTACAGACAGAAACTAGTAAGAATGAAATCAGGACTAATGATTCATTTAAATGAACCTTGGACGTTTGAAGCAAGATTATATATTGCCTCATGATGGTCAAAACCTTCGTTATTCTTGTGAAAAGGAAGTGGTCGATAAACCACAAGTACACACAGGGACCCATGTCAATAAAGCACAATTGTTACCCAAACTTATGTATCGTTTTTGGAGACGATTTTGCTTGGAATATTACGTTTAGCGATTATAAGCTTACAATTTTTTATGCCATATGGATCCTAGTTTGTGGTATTGCAAAGATCTATTTCGTTATGACACAATTCATTCTAAACCCAACAGCACTTACTTTGTAAATTCGTATTACATATATTGCATTTATCCGATGATGATTTTACAATGAGTAGACATAATAATTCATATTATTTGGGCAGATAAATTTATTCAAGTGCATTCATAACCAACAAAGAATGCTTAAACCATGAAGTACTTGACAAATCCTTTCACACTTTTTGAATTTCTTTTTCTGCTCACTTCTACATCTTGTAAAACAAGGGGAGGAGTAACTTCTCCGAAAGTAGTTCTAAATCTAATTAACAGTACTCCTTCCGATATAGGCAATAATACCTTCGTTTATAATTTAACAGATAATTTAGATAATTTACAGTTAAGTTGTAGCTCAAAACAACTTAATAAATGGAGATGGAAGGTAAATGTTAATTATTATCAATCTAATAGCATTATTCCGCACCAGAAAATATACAACTTAAAGTAAATAAATCGGTGCTCAATTTTAGCCAGACGAAAACTACCAGTCAGCGAACGCAAACGTAACCAAGGAACGGTTTAAATTCAATGGAACATTTGAAAGCACGTACATGTCGAATCTGACGATATACTTATTGAAAGAAAAGCCAGTAGACACCAATTTTAGTTGCTCTACCAAACTTAATTTACCAGACCGTTCACATGAAGGAGATGAAAACTGGTTAAATCATGCCGTAACTTGTGTGGAAGTTCGTATTACGAAGGGTCTTAATATATTAATTCATCAGCTATACGTATTTTATGGTATGCAATCTTTAGTGCAAGTGCAAATGATATATTCTCATGTAGAGTTCAACTTTTTTGTTTGTTTAACGAAATTGTTAATAATTGCAGGGCTACCTTTTAAAGAATGTTTCCCTGGAATAGGTAGAAACAATAACAGAACTTTGTCAAACTGTTCTGGAGGCGAAATTACTGTTGACCTACCTAACTCAATGGCAATGTGTAGAAAACCATTTTATTTTAAAAATGAGCTTTGTCATGATCTGGATTCTTGCGATATTTACCTTCATCTCACTTATGTAAGTTACGTTATCCATATTTTAAGGCCTCTACGTAAGGCGCAGGCGTAACGATTGCTTCCGAGTTATTATATTATTTTCACATATCCACATCATCAGGCCCCTATTGCATAAAAAATTGTAAGCTTACAATCGTTGCAAAAAAAAACGAAAAAAGTTGATAGAAAATATACATCTATGTATATATGTATATTGCATGATGAGTTTACCTAGGTTACCAAAATCTTCTCCATTAACGGTACATTAGGTTACGATTGTAAATTACGGTGGAAGTTTCTATGCAGTAGGGGCAAGGGAGGGAAAATGATACGAAATCCAGCCCTCCTGGTCAAGAGTCAAAAACTGGCTTATCAAAGGGATGCAATACACAATGCGTTTTTTGGATGATTGGTCGTTGATCGGGGAACACCGATTTGCAATGCCCTTCCGATGAAAAACTGGTTAAATGCATTGTTTATCCCACCCTAGATAATTACCCAACACCCCAGAGGGCTCTATCACCTACCACATTCTATGGCTATCATTTTATCAACCGTCTTCGTTTCTCATTCTCATAACCTTGTTATTAAAATGAAAACGAAGATTGAGAATGAAGAGAATTTTACCACAGAAAAAAGCTTCATTATACTGCTATCTTCACTTTTTGGAGGACCTCAAAGTGAGGAAATGCAGTAAGCAATCCCCCCTCATGTCCATTCAACAATTATTGATATCGTTAAATTTTTGGCAACCTTTTGTAAATTTGATTTTCAGCACTTCAGCTTGTAGAATTTCTCAGCTTCAGTTTGAAACCTTAGAGGAAACGAAAATCGGCTGATAACCTCTGAAGTGAAATAAGTAGGAACCAGAAACAGTTTTTAACCCTTGACCCAAGCTGTGATCAAGTAGCCTGTGTAATAGACATCCCTTCGATAGTGTAGCAAATATATTTTTTATTTTGGAAATCATGTTTTCAAATGACGTAGAGAAACACTTTTATTTGACATAAATAAAAACAGCTCAAATATAAGCTTTGTTTTATCTCTGCTTGTTATGTACTCACACTATTTAATCATGATGCTGGTTTTAGAACACCGCTTGCAAAACTTTCGGTACAATACCAAAAAAAGACTCAAACGACAGCAGTACAATAAAAGTTGGGACGTCTCCAGTACTGCTATTTTGCAGAGAGCGCTATGATATTCAAGGGTCACCAGGACCGATAATTCTCTTATACCCGAGTGGCATTAACAATTTTGGCACAAATTTCCAGACATTTGGTATGAATACTTAAATGGTATGAAGCATATTTAAAAAAATAATAATGCATGTTTTTGCAACGGGTGAGTTGATTGAACTTTTCAGAAAAATCCATAAAGGATGCCCGTCTTAGAAATTCGATTGTTCTCTTCGCACTTCCACCCGGAGATTCTTTTTCTGGAATTTCTGAAGTCAACAGTCTAAAAAAAAGAAATTATGCATTCGCTGAGAATGAGACTGTAACTTTCGTTTGCGTTGCTGTAAAATATCTCTATATGAGAGGCTTTGAATGGAAGATAAACGAAACCCTTTTGAAATACGAAACGGGTCATTCTTCAGTCATTTTATGATTTTCATTACTTACCTATGTCCCATTTACTTTCATACCATGAATTACTTAAATGAATATTTTGCGGCATTACAGACGTAATCACCGATAATACTACAGATCATCTGCACATAGTCCAGAGGAAAATACTCATGGACGTTACTAAACATGGAAATCATTCTCGATTATCCTGCAATGCTCCCATTTGGGATTCAGAAGAATTTGAATTCTCAGCAATCAACTTTTCACTATACCGTAATGAATAACTTTGCCTTTAAGGTTTTGTTGTTACGATTTTTTTTTTGCTTCAAGCTGGCCTCATAAGTTTTGTGTACAATCTTTATACATTGTTGTTAGCTGCCGAATCACCTCGTACTGATTTAACCTGTGAAGAAGTGAATGGCACGATAAATTGTTCATGTCAATATTCCGGCTTCCCAAAACCAAACGTTCTATGGAAGTCAGATAATAAGTTGCAAAACATGAGCAGTCCGGTATGTTGTTAAAAAATGAAAAAATGCAGTCTAAATTATAAATTAAAATATTGTAAAAAGTGTTTTTTGTAACACAGGAAAACCATTTGGTGCCAAATTTGCTCAGACAAAATTGGACTAATGATTCTTTACATTTGCATCAATGGAAGAATTCAATCACATTTCGAAAACCTGAAGATTTCACGAACGTATTGAGTATAACTTGTTCAGTGTCGAATTTCAAGAACAAAGCAGAAAGCAGTTTTCAAGTCCAACCCGGTAGCTTTGCGTTATTGACAAACTTTCAGTTACTCTTAATGTATACTTGAGTGACTACCGCAAGATAAGATAATTATTTTTATTCCTAGACACATCTTATACGGTTCGGTACCTAGTATTTAGTATCTCTTTGACTTTGGCTTTTATCCTGATAATCGCCCTTGTTTATTGGTGGTACCGTAAGAAACTGACCCTTTATACAAAGCGTCAAAACCTGACTGTTGAAGAAATCCACGAATTTTACAGCGGAGCTTCTCAATCTTCTACTACGTACGAAGCATTATTGCTTCCATACAATTCAGAGTATGAAGTTGCAATGGATAAACTAGTAATAGACGGTGAATTGTCCAAAACTATATTAAATTATTATAATATTCTGGGATCAATGGTTTCTTCCAAATATTGAGCTCAATGCACATTCCAAATCATTTCTCAAGTTTTCTTCCAATGGTTGTTCAGGCTCGATATTGGGAGCGGGGCAATTTGGTCTGGTGCTCAAAGGCAAGGTTGGGCCATTATTTGTGGCAGTAAAAACCATTAAACCGACGGCAGACGTGATCTACTTTAAATCTCTGCTTTCAGAACTGAAAATTTTACAGTTTGTTGGAAAGCACCCCAATATAGTCAACTTAATAGGGGCAAATACCACCAACATTAAAAAACGTAATTTTGACTGGAAATAGCATTGAAAATGGAATATATATTCCAATATTTACAAAATTCTTTCTTCTTCAATATTACCATTCTTGTTTTCAGGTGAAGTTTTCGTGATACTTGACTACTGTTCAAATGGAAGCCTTGTCGAGTTCCTTCGAGGGCACAGAGAAGGGTTCATAGACTTCTTTAACGAGTCAAACAATAAAACACACCAGTACGAAAGGTATAGTTTGCAAAACTATCCATTCGTCTTCAGGGGCAATTTTGTATTATATTAAAATCTGGTCGCACTGTGATGCAAACTGATTTGTTTTCCGAAAGATTACCATTGTACGAAAATGTTTCCTCTGCCGTACTCACCACAGGGAATTTAATTAGATTTGCCACCGAAGTAGCTAGTGCCTTGGACCATTTAGCTTCAAAAAATGTGATAACATTTTATAATTTCATTAACTTGCTGGAATGAACTGACGCTAGGTTATCTAATTATTTTATATCATATACGAAATGTTTAGGTGATTCATGGAGATCTTGCTGCAAGAAATGTACTTGTCACAGAGGATTTTCATGCAAAAGTCTGTGACTTTGGCCTGAGCAAGCAACTGCTTCATTACACTGTCTACGTTCAAAAGATTGATGCAAGTCATAAAAATCAAAATGCCCTACTGAAAATATTTTTTTCGAAAAAAATACATTCAGTTTTGATTTACTTCTTTTAAAACTGTTTCAGTGTCCACTTCCACTTAGATGGATGGCTCTCGAGTCCCTTCAGGTATGTAGAATTAAAATTACAACTCCCACCACTAACTTGCGTGGGCAAAGCCAAGGCCTCAAACATATCAGATGCATACTGTTCTATTTAATTATTTTAGGATATGGAATTTTCTTTAGCAAGTGATAAGTGGTCTTATGGAGTAGTATTATGGGAAATTTTCTCGCTAGGTGAACTGCCATACCCTGGTGAGCAGTGGAGCTTTGCATCCTATCAAATGTTACAGGACGGATATCGCATGGCCAAGCCTAAATATTCAAACGACCCCATGTTGGCTTATCATATTATTCCATTTTAACACATCATTGATTCTACCTAATATTTCAAATGTGCATCGCATTCAATAAATTATTTTCTCTTCTTCATTGCAGTCACAGATTAATGCTGGAATGCTGGGATAGTCAACCGCAACATAGACCAGCATATCAGTATATCATTAGCCAACTCAATAAGGAAGAAGAACTTCTGACATGAGCAAAACAAAATGCCAACCACATCAACTGCTTCATGAAAAATATATGAAGTGTTGGGTTTCATATATACACTGTAATTATATTGAAACCAAAGACAATTGACCTGTTATTAAGTGAATAAAATAATAAAAGCAACTACCAACAGTGCATATGAAACCACACAAATAACAAAAAAATTATAAAATGATTACTTGTGAAAAACTTACATTCATTCAGCTATGCGTACAAATATAACATGATATGCGCAAAAAAGTGTACCTTTGTCCTAAAAGGAAGAACAAATTTTAATTCCAAGAAAGAAGGATATTATGTGCAATATGTGTCAGCAAAATGACCAAATTTTCTCGTGGTGATACACACGACTGTAAAACAACTTTTTGAACCTATTCTCAGAAATTTCATAATTTTTGTTGTACATTTTAATGAATCGTGTCAAGTTGCAACGAGACTTTTTCAACAACTGGTTCCTTTTATTTTTCACCTACGCATTAAAAACGTAAAATGCAAAGTCGAGATTCTGTTTACGAAGATCCTTTTTGGGAAGCAATACAATTTGATGATGAAGAGCTTTCGATTAGTAAGCACTCAATTTTTATACCAATAAGATTATCGCATGAATACCAGAAAATGGATCTTGTTGATTTAATTTTTACCGTTGAAACTACTTTCAGCGAGATCTGTTGTGGCCCGTGGGCAGTTTGGTGCATCCTATGAACTTGGGAAACTAAGACCAAACAAACCCCTTCCTCCCAAAGTTGATACACAGGTTATGATGAAAATATGCATGGAAGATGATCAAGCAAGTTGTTACAATGGATTAAAGTCTGAGCTAAACATTTTGTATGATTTGTGTCACACAAATGTAATACAGTTAGTTGGATACAGCTCAAGCGAGCAAGATGAAAGTAAGGGAATACAGAAAAATGAAATTGATACATTAGTAACCAGATTTTGTGCATATTTAATTGTCGGCATAATTGCTGTAAAGCTGAATCTTTTTTGTACAGTTTTTAAATTTGTCCTCGTTTTCGAGTACTGTTCAAATGGCAACCTAATCAAGGTTTTGCAGAAGGGACGTCCGTATTTTGACAGTGGAGGGACGTACTGTCCCAAAAAAGCAATTAACAATGAAATATTGTATTTAAAAATACAGCAATTTACGCAATTTATTGTTGGTATCCACTGATAAAGCATCTTAATTTGCAATGGATTTTTTAGGTCTCCTGGAATATTTCTTAATTTTTGTGAATGGCACTTGCTTCGGTGGGCAACAGAAATTGCAAGGGGAATGGAGTACCTGGCATTTAAAGGGGTACTATGCGATTTATAATTACTTTGCGTTTTATAAAACCACGTCGTTAGACTTTTAAATTTGAACTGCTTCTAACATGTCTAAAAGGTGATTCATGGAGACCTCTCTGCCAGAAACATACTCTTGACATGTGACTGGACTGCTAAAATTTGTAATTTCGGTATATCACAAAGGCAGAAAATCCAAGAGCACACGTACGCCGAAGAATTACCAAAGGTTTGCACTTGCAAAGATTAAATTTTATACTGTTATTTGTACCAGTACTCATTTTAAAAAATTTGACTGATTTCGTAAACAGGAAACTCTACCTCTAGCATGGATGGCACCAGAAAGCATTCAAAATTTTAGTTTCTCGGAAATGTCTGATGTATGGAGTTACGCAATAACGCTCTGGGAAATTTACACACTCGGGGATATTCCTTACAATGATGAGAATAATGTGGTGACAGTAGATCCTCGTTTCTGGACACTTTTATTACAAGACGTGAGACCTACCAAGCCAATCCTTGCTAATGAACACATGTATTCTTTAATTTTTAATGACACACTAACATTTAACCCATTTAACGATTCAACCGCTAGATTATTTCGAGATGTGTACCAGTTTTATTTTTATTTAAGATGGGACCTCATGAACTCTTGCTGGACCTTTCAACCCGATCACAGGCCCACTTTTTCCAAAATAAAAACTTTCTTGGAACGTGCCGTTATCGCTACTAAATCCGATACGGATACAACAACTATGGCAAGTGACAGTTTCAGCAGTAGCAGCAAGCATTCACCTAAAGCTACGACGCAAACAAAAAAGAAAGCCAGCAAAGCCGTGAGATTTGCTCCACAGGTCACGAAAGGTTTTTTGAGAAGATACTTTCCAGTCCCTGATGATAGGTTATTTCACCGCCGTCTGAAGGCGTCAGAAACTTTAAAAGAATAACACAAAGTGCAGTCGGACAGCATAAAACATCCTGCATGTTGTGCAAGCTTGTTCATATGAATATAGAGATTCTCTATTTTTAATGGTATTCATGATATACACTGAAATTTTTAAGCATTTCATGTTGTGTGAACTGTGAACTATACAAGGATCAAGAGTTTTAGTACAAAAGTAAAACATTCTTGCGTACCAATTTATTTTGACAAATCAATAATTCATCATTCACCCTACCGTGCGTGATAAGTGCTCTCCACATTTGAAATACATAATGCATACATACTAATTGATAGGTCTCATGATTTCTCCATTAATATTTAATGCATGTACAAATTTAGGTATATCTTACCTGAACATATACCTATGTGCGAACTCGAATATTTAATACGGACTCAAAGTCATATTGTACCTATGCATAATAACATTATCTTATCAGTTCGTGCTTATCATCACAAATGGAATACTACCAACTTTAACACAACTTTTATCGTTATCAGTGTTAGTTTTCACAATGCAACACGTGGTACTGAAATGTTCATTTAACAGGTATTTTCATAGATGCATCTCTTTGGCGTAGTATATATCTTCTTCAGGGTTTTCTTTGTGGGTTTACTTGTACATGTTAACTGAAAAATTGTTTACTAAAACGGTAAAAATGAAAACTGAAAAGGTCAAATCATTGCACTTTCTGTGCAAATGTTTAGTTTTGTGGGTCTCATTTGGCATAGTAGCTGGCCAGGATGTCAAAACTCCGGAAACAAATATTGAGACACTGAAACTGGTGCAACTGGTAAATTTTTCAGCAATATAATAACTTAAACATTCATGCAATTGCATTGCACACCTGTGCAATTAACCCGTATTAACCGTTTTTAGGTTTTCAGACATGGTGACCGTGTTCCAGAATATCCTTGGCCAAACGATCAGTATAGTGACATGTCTAACAAGGTTGGGTTGGGCCTAAGTGGCGGCACTAAAATTTTCTAATTCTTTTTTCAGCTGTATGCATAGCTTGGTCTCAATCGACTCAAACTTCAATTATGAGCCGATTGAGACCAAATTGTAATTTTCAGCTGAAAAAGCTTCCAAACATGCGAAAAAAATAAGTTGGTTTTATTCGGCTCAGAATATAAACTTGGACAGTATTTAAGACAACGTTACGGAAGCTACTTGGACACTACCTACATCCCCAACCAAGTGTATGCTTTGTCATCCGACACCGACCGTACCATCATGAGCGGTCAGTTAGCTTTAGCCGGGCTATTTCCAACTAACAACGAAAGTAATTGGGATAGTACTGTAAATTGGCAACCTGTTCCTCTGCATACGATTTTCACCGAGTACGATAATGTATGTATGTACCTATTAAGTTTCTGTATACAAATTTTTTTATGCAAAGTCATGAATCTTGGCTGGACCTGATTTTTTAAATTTGTGGGTAGTTAATCCGGATGAAGAGAAAGTGTCCAAAATTTGACCAGCTCTTTAATGATTTCATTACAAAGTCTCCAATGATGAGTAAAATTAATGAAGACAACAAAGAGTTGTACGCAACTTTATCAAAAAATAGTGGTGTGAATATTACTACCATTAATGACATTGACGCATTCTATGCATCACTCTTTGTGGAGGTAAGGAGTTAGTGCGTCCGAGAATTGTTCTTTTTGTCTTGTGAAATGAAAATAAATAATTGGTTGGTGCATTATTTTGAAGGAGTACAAAAATCTGAGTATTCCCGAATGGGCAAAACCCCTTAAGACTGACGAGAATTTCCAGTATCTGTACAATCTCTCGTATCAAGCAAAAACCTATACCGACGACCTGAAACGACTGAGGAGTGGTCCTCTTTTAAAGTATATGGTAGGGAATATGAATGAGAGAGTCAACAACGCAAGTTCTAAGACAAAGATGTTTTTTCTCTCTGCACATGATATAACGGTAGGTAAAAAATACTGCAAATGTAAACATACATGAGTACCTACTAGTAAATGTATTTCACTAGTCAGCTTTCATTGAAGCATCATAATTGGGCTGAAAATCATCTTTATGTAGTTGATTGACATTCTAAATACGTTTGGAGTTTTTGACCTTCACCGACCTTGGTACTCTTCGGTCTTTATGGTAGAGCTTCACCAAGAGCCATCGGAAGGGGGTAAATTTTTTATTGAGCTCTATCTTCGTAATGACACTTCAAGAGAGCCGTACAAACTAACAATGCCCGGCTGTGAGTTTCGTTGTCCGCTGGAAAAATTTCTTGCCGATAAAAAGCCAATTATTCCGGACAACTGGGAGGCGGAATGTCAATTGACGCAGCCACCTCCTAAATTTCAAGAGGAAACGTCTTCCACCTTCACCTGTATTTACGCATGGCTTATTATTATTACTATTATTAAATCATATTATTAAGATCCTCTTACCTTATAACTATAACCGATCTTAACTATTTTTTTTTGCTTTTAGATATTATGGTCTCACTAGGAGCACTGGCATTGATCATGTTTATCATTGGACTCGGATGTATGGCACTTAAAAAGAAAAGGAGGAATGTGATCCACAGAAATGAATACAATACCTTTTGATTGAAACTAGGCCATGTTAAAGATCCAAAAGATTGATTTAATATCCCTATTATGGCAATAATGTTGAAAATGTCGATTCAAATACGCAGTAGGAGTAGTAAAGCCTCGAAAACATATTATTCAGCATGTTCTTTGAGGTAGATAATAAATTACATTAAGTATTTTCCATTTTATTTATTTCCCTTCATTTTGAAAACAAGATATCATTCACATCTGTCTCATCTGTATACCTACTTCAGAAGAATTCAAGCTATTTTAAATGACATTATGGATTGGATTCCCTTTTTTTGTCAATATTTCATGGACGGATCGGCTTTTCATTCATTGCTTACTATTTATTTTCTAGAGGAAAACAATTTTCATGCAACCGCTACTGTCATTTGCTTTGTACATATGCCCAATGTCCTTTAATTTATAATACAGTCACCATTATAAATTGAAGGACATTGAGATGCCCTATTGAACCGAACCCTTATTGTTAAAGGCATAATCAATGTCCTTCAATTTATAATACAGAAATATTTCTCATTTCTCGTCACACGGTGACTGTATTATAAATTGAAGGACATTGGGCATAATAATTAGAAATGAAACGAGTCCAGTACTGACGACTGACATACATACATGAGCTATGAGCTAACAATAATCCACAAAAACATACACTCTTCCTCAAACAACTACCCACTCTGTAGATATAAGCGTATTAGATATACTAAGTATGTAAGGTACAATGATGATAAGGTGCAATGATTATATGAGTTCACTAGGACCCCGTGCAGGCCTCGTAGAAGCCTGAATTCTAGCCTCCATTTTTAGTTAATTGTAGCTCCATCAGTTGAAACTGTAATGCAGAGACGTTCGCTAATTCAATGTTTTTGACATTGCAATTGAATTGTCCACGTGGACGCTCCTCTGCTTGGTCAGGTCCAATAGCTTTCAAATGACATGCTGCACGCCACATCAAAATTTTGAAACATTTGTAACCTTCCTGCCGTTAAAACGGTTAGGAAATGGTTCGAAATTTCACTGCCAACGTGGTCAGTGTTCCATTAGATTTCAAATGATATGCTGCACGCCACATCAAAATTTTGAAACATTGTAACCTTCATGCAATTAAA
>JAHZMZ010005278.1:0-15740 GCA_027743805.1 Lepidocyrtoides sp. E14
TATGTACATACCACATACATCAGGTGAAGAAAAGGCGAATGAAAAAAGAGAGGTAGGAAAAACGAATGATCACCTGACAGCGGTAGTATAACTTTTCCGAACAGTTCGTCCTCTCCGACCGGACTATAGTTCCAGGCGCACACTTCCAAAAGTTTTTCCTTGAGATCATGAGTAGTGAAATTGGGGTACACCATTGTCTGGTGGAATTCAGGTTCGGAGCACATGGGAACATGACGTGTCCTCCTTTGATTTTCTAATACCCTTTCGGGAAAAATATTGCAGATGATGTATGGGTCAACTGGAACATGATCAGTACCGTCCTCATTGAGTGCTTTCGATAACTTTGCCTTTATTACTGTGACATACAAGATATTTGCTTTGGGATCGTGGCATATCTGCAGATTAACGTGTCCGCCAGACTTTCGCTTGTTTCGTGGGTTTTTATCTGTAGGCACAATACTCTTTCTTTGAAAGTAATGTCTGGAGTCTCCTAGTATAGCTACAGAGCTAGCTGCAATGTCTACACTGTGCCTTAAATTTCGCGATGTGAAACTTGCACCACTTATATGGCCCTCATCCATAATCTGGGAGATCACAGACGGTCTATGTTGTAGTACCACACTACTACTAGCGCCAACACCACCACCACTCTCCAATTCCGAACTCGGTAATGTAGATTGCCGACGCAGCTTTTTTCCAAGGTTGACATCGTCAACAATCAATGCCGACTGATGATGAACAGAGCTTGTTGTTGCTGACGTGTTGGACGAGGGCGATTTGAAAGAAAGTTGGTCATTCGCCTCATCTACTTTTTCATCTGGTTCCTCATCTAGTTCCAGCCAAATGTAATGTAATGATAACAAAAACATAAAGTGGCAAAAACAATTTATTAGGCATGCATAAAAAATCTGAATCATGTCTACTGGCCTAAACGACCAGCCAATTTACAAATTCACTTCAATTCCGGTATGCTCTCTTTATAGTGTAATTTAGGCGCACGTAATTTCTTCCTACTTGGAAACAATAGCTTTCAATACTTCCTCTTTGACGGAACACGTAGATCATTACGCTGTGCATTTCCTTCAGCATGCTTATAAATATGTATGGCAAAATAAAATTGTTGAACGTTAAGTTGTAAATCAAGACGTAAAAATTTATGGCAGAGTTCTAAAGCGTTTTGCATTGATATCGACAAACTCGATTTTATCTTTATCCAATTCATGCTAAATATGTACTTTTTGCGAAAGGAATGACATCCCTTTTGTGCTGTCATAAAACTTTCATTTCATTGATTACATTTTATGCTCATCAACTCATTACAGTGACGCTTACTTTAACTTTCAACAACTAACACGCGGATCGCTAATATTAGAACACGTACACCAAAATGCTCCAAAAAATACATAAAATAGCACTTATTCATCAAAAGAGCAACCTGGGCCCATCTAAAATAAGCTGAAAATGAACTATGTTTGATAAATCATATAACTTACCATGTGTCGCTTGATTAATATTTGTACAGGAAGACGGCAATAGCGATGGTTTGCCTACAGCCGATGCACCCTCTGAAGCTAGAGTGCAAGAAGATGAATATGTACCTTCTGCATGTCTACTTTTATCACTTTCATTGTCATCAGTTGTATCCTGCTGAGCCACATAAATGGATTGTGAGTCAGTGACAACACTTCCCCCTTCAGTTCCACATTCACTCTGCCGCCGGCTATAATAATCTTGATACGATGATGCACCCAACAAATCCGACGTCAAATCCTTGAAACTAAAATCACTGCATGAATAAAAAGACATACGTGCAAAACTATTATGCTACTGACTATTATTGCTACTTATGAACGTACATATGAACGACAAAACAGCAATTTATCAAAATTCATAACAACAGCATTGCGTTATATGTACAAGTCAGTGATACATATTTTTATAAGTCACTGCAATTATAAAATCAGTTGTCAAAAGTTTATCGCAAAAAATACCTGCGAATAATGACTTCGAATTCTGCCTTATCGTATGAAGACTCCAATGTACGCGTTACCTCCTCAAACGTCATGTTTGACAAGGGTTGTCCATCCCATTCAACCACAACGTCTCCTGTTTGAGACAAATAAGCAATCACTTGTCAAGCAGTTTCGAAAAGATCTGCTTACTACCAGTTTACATTCTAATTATATGGTACACGTGGTGAAAACACAAGGACAAGACTTTCTAGAGTGATTCATCGCTCATTCCTATAAGCCAGATATAACGATTTTGTCATATGGTTAAAATAATGAGAAAAATCGACGAACCTTCACTGATTCCACCAATGTGCTCAACGAGTCCCCCGGGAAAGATTCTGGCAACATAGGCTGCAAGTTTTCCTCCAGAATCGGGCAACTCCTTTCCACCTACGATTCTCATTCCAACCCCATTTCCACCAACTGATCGATCCTTTGAATCCCTACTGAGCCAGTATCTTTTGACAGGAAATGGATATTTCTTTTTGAAGCGTTGCTGGTCTCTTTGCACCTACCCAAATCATACAGTTGTGACCATAATTTTAAACACTACCTTCTGGGAAGCTACAGAAAAAGCTGAAGTGAACACCCATGACACTTCTTCAGCATTTTATTTTAAAAAGTATTTTTTAACGTTTTTAAGTAACGGTTTGTAGTTATTTTTCCCAACTTGTATGGAATGTAGCTCAGGTATGCACCAAAAATTATCAGTTCCATAACTGCTAACTAATGCCCTTCACTGGTAGTTCCATTTTTTTAAACGGTGCATGAAACTATAAAACACCAACGATGCCTTCAAAATTCAGGTTATGTACCTACCTAAACTTATACACATGCACAACATGGTTGCATGATAGCAGTTTATGCAATGTTAGTGACACATGAAACTGCTTTTAAAGTGACCTTATTTTTTAAATCCATATTCATGCAAGTGACAGTTACAAAGTACAAAGAATTTCAAAAGAATTTCTTCCCTTTTTATCGTAGCTACTTCTAAATGTCTTAGTAAAAATAAACAAAATATACTCATAGTATTTACATGCAATACGTAAAATAATTCTTGTCGCCTTGCATGAAATATTTCCTTTTTTGGGCTTGCAACGTTTTAAATCATTTGAGAAGTGAAATATTATCAACTATCAAACGAAATTTTGTAGTTTTCAACCCTTGTCCTGTCAAATAAAATTCAAAAAGAAATTTGGTGTGAAAAATCCTTACCTGAGATTTCTTTGAAGTTTGTTGTTGTTTTTGCTGCTGCTGCTGTTGCTGTTGGTACAAATTTTGAGTTTTGTCCGGGACAGCAGTGACTTCCCCTCCAGAGGCAACAGAGACAAGACTTCTAGATCTAGAAGATCTTCTACTCGGCGGATTGCTACTTCCTGGGGAAGAAGAGTCCCAATGGGTGGTCATTGTATCGCGACGTGGCTGGTTGGAATGGGATGAACTACCTACCAACGGCACTGAATCATTTTCCTCCCTTCCGTTCTTGCAAGGCATTCTAGCCAAACGCTGACGGTTGATACTGCTATCCTCCACTTCTTCTTTTTGAGCACTTTGAGCTGACCTACCTATAATAGTAAACTTCAGTCTCCCAAAGCAATTTGCAAACTACATGGGCATATTGTTCTACCAGCTAGAGAAGCCACTGAAAGCAACAGCATCGGAAGCACACATAAATAAACATGTTATGTACGGTCTGATACACGTCATTCATCATCATAATAATGATTAACACTGAGAGAAAAGTCACCAAGAAATAGTATAGATCGTCTGGTTTGCACAGAGATAAGGACACAAAGAAGAAATTAAACAGAGAAAGTAGAAGTAAAAACACAGTTATCTGCACATCAAGAAGAGCAGGAGAGAGAAAACAGAGATTTGTCTTGTTTCGGTGTATACATAGTAGCAGTAGTGGTAGAAGTGGTAGAAGAAGAGCATAGCTAGAAGAAGGACGAGAAACACATAAAAAATATATAATACTTTGTACATTGAGAAACACGGTAAATAGTATGGTGAGAGAGAAAGAGAAAAAGAAAAAAGTGAGAAAGAAAGTTGAAGAAAAAAGGGCCAACCAGAAAGAAAAAAACTGCTTATGGAAATTCGTTATGAAAACTCGATGCTATGTATGGATATGTACGTTTTTTATCGTCACTAGCAGCAGTCTAATTCTACTTCTATATCTGCATTAAAACTAAACAAAATCGCTTGTTTTACAATGCCCCATCAATGAGTTGAATTTATCTTTCTTTTCCAATGAAAAAGTATTAGTGTTCTTGATATGCATACTTATATATTCAGCATGATCTAAAAAATAACCATCCCATCGGCTAATACAAATTTGCCTTTTATGTTGAAAAAATTATAGAGCGTCATTGGTTATGGTGATGAATGAAATTAATGCTCTTTACAATTTTATGTGTCGCCATTTGTTTCCCTACTGATGCAAACACTATATAGTAAGTATGTAGTACAATATTAAAGATGTAGAATAATAAAAAGTTTCATTCTATGAAATTTACAATGAATAATAATAAAAATGACCAAAATGTGAAGAAATTGTAAACTTTTCTCAAGACGTTTTCAACGGAATTGACATTGCAAATAATCGTAAGGTAAGGTAATCGTAAGTAAAAGAAGGAAGGCACATGCCAGTTTTGTACAAAAAGATTGCGGGAGAGTGAATCATGTATTTTTTTGAAATAATAGAATGAGTTGGATCAATTCATTCAAGTAGGAATCCCTTTTTTAATAATCATCATGACTGTTTTTTTTTTGAAATATGAAATAAATATCAGGTCTTTATATGCCAGAAGTCAATTAATGTATAATATATATGTATATAGATATATAATATTTGTATTTATAGTAGATATATATAATGACATGCAAACACTTTAACCAGTTAATAAGGACTATGATAATTTGTATTCGGTATTAATATTAATATTCTTCTATATATAGCGTAGCATATATAGACCCACAACGATAACAATGAGATATAATTACAGATCAATACAACGATGGCTGCATCGCAGTAGTTTTTTTTATAGTATTTATGCATCCTTATGCATATTATCTATAATATTAGTAGTGATAACAAACATAATATTTTCATTATGTATATAGTATTTCATATCTTTTTGAGAGAAAACCAGTTTTTCAAATTGTTAAATTTTCTTCTACATGCCGTAACTATTATTATTACTTATTTTATTATTTTTATTTTTATTAGTATTCAATTCAGTGTTCAAGGATTAAAATATTATTAATATTATTATTTTAAATAGTACTTATATTCTAGCCTCAAAATTAATAAGTCATCAACATTTCATTGTTTTTTTTTAAAAAAAAATCTTTCCAAACTAAATATTCTTTCCTCAGTTCATGCATATACGAAAAGATACACAATCACTTCTTAAGTCATCATCATCATCATCATCATCCTCAACGGTATTGGCTTTTGGCGGTGTTCCTGCTTTTATTACTAATTAATTTTACATACGCTTAGTTGTTATTATTAGTAAGTACTCATCTTTATCAGGATTATTCAAGAATATCTTTATTCAAGTAGTAGCACTGTAGAGTCTATGGATCAAGATAATGAATTTAGAGTGTACTTAGCTTGGTAAAAGTATAAGCTATGAGCCTTTGGTGTAGCGGCGTATTAATTAGATAGAAGTTGCGTCATGAAGACATTTTTGCTATACTTATTGTAGTAACATTCCAGATAGTAAACCGTAACGACCTCTTAATATAGCTGTTGATTTTATTGAAGCTTTGGATATTTCCTGTGGTATTTTTTAGTGTAAGCATTTTATTTCCTTTTATGTACTTATTTAATTGTCGAGCTAAGTATCTAAACCACGTTGAATTTTAATGCATAAATTGTATTGCATGTGTGGGGCTGCTAATTAAGACTATTTACAATGTCTCAATTAGACGTGCAGCAATACAAGCAGCGTTAAAATTAAACGCGGAGATATGCCCTACTTAAAAAAATTAAATCGGCTAAAAGTGTATTAAAACATGTATAGAAGAGAGTAGTAGTCTTGCGGGTTAGGTGCAATGCTGATGAATGTTTTTGTAGGATTTCTCTCAGTGATACCAATCAAAGCTGTGTTCATTAGTGAATATTTACTTTCGAAATGTGGCTGGTTGACTTAACTCATTAAGTTCACTAATTATTACTGGTATCCAGCAAGTATTTTTTTCAACAGTGATTCAACTATATAATCATTCCAATGATGCTACTTTAAGCGTTAAGATACACATATAAATTGTCAAAAGCCACTAAAAAGTACACGACACATCACAACTACGAGATGACATGTCAAGAGAAAGGCTTACCGACTACTCTGCTCTCATTTTAGTTTTTCACGTTTTCTTGGTTCTGTCTGAGAAAGATAGAAAACAACGTTTCTTTCCAATTTTCTAATTTGTTGAAAGTTTAATACTGAATAAAATAATACAAATTAAGCAAGTAGTGACCTCATTAATCTACCAACACTCAACGTTTCAAATCAAGATCTACTCTATGAATAGGTCAGTTGCTTAATGCTACACTGCTCTATTAAAACAAAAAAAATATCAGCCATTATTAACTATTGTCCGAAATATGGAAAAATAAATTTGACATTTTTCACAGCACGCATTTTTTGTGTCATGATTGGTAATAACTTTGTGCATAGAATGAAGCAAACACATATGAACAATTCATTTTGTAGTTACACATTTGCAGATTTTGAATTTTGTCTACTGTGGTTAGCACTAAATATTATGTCAACATTTGCATGCATCATAACATTTAAATCATTGACAAGTAGTTGTTGTTGAACTGCATTCCCAATCGTGCGTACTGCGTATTAACCCATAAAAAGGCAGATTTTGCCCCATGGATATAAAAAAGTACCCTACAAAGAAACATTCTCCACTACAGAAGGCAACTATGAATACTTTTATAGAAAGTAACTTTCAAAAATGAGACCTTCGAAAGGTAGAACTGCACCAACCCCAATTTCGCAAGGTTTTTCCAAAACTGACAGTTGCATTGATATAAAAAATCTGCTGTTTCTACCACAACTTAGAATTTCATGTAAATTTTCAAATGAAGGTCATCATTATCACCACCATTCTTAAAGTTGCTTCCTAAAAGGTTTACTCTCAATTTACCTTCAAACGCTACCTTCTTTAAAGGTATATATAGGCAGTAGTATAATATGAGTACCTTCTGTAGTTATCTTGTCATATCCAAATTTATATCACATTATTGCAGGGTAATTTTCTTAAATATCACTCAACGATCAAAATATGGTGCTGTTATTTTTTGTTTAACATTAGTATTTATCTGTGACTGTGAATGCGGTCAAGAAAGTATGTAAGTACATAATATTTAATAAAAAAACATATTTACAAACGTACGTACTTGTGTAAAATGCTGACTCCTGACTTACATCCTTTCTGACCAGCTGCAGTACATATATTTAAGGAATGTAAAAAAAGTACTCCCGTTTGGTTTTGACAGTTGAATGTATTTACTGTAAGTACTTAGATAATATTTCAAGTGCTTTTTGTAACTAATTCAGTATGAAAATACGTAACAAATAGCTAATTTCGAATTATTGGTGCTGTGAGTGCTGGCAGAGGAAATATTGATTTTTTTTAGAATATAAAATTTGCATTGTGTTTGCAAAAACAACAGTGCATTTATTCTGTCGATATACGTTTACATAGAATTAATATTGCATGATGCATAGAAATACAATCAAATTTTTTAAAAGTTATCGCGTCGTTGCAGTAACTAGTAGAGAAACTGGGCGTTGCATTGTTGACTAACATTAGTCTACATTTGTTTCTGATAGTATGTTATTGTAATTATTATTACTAATATTATTATTATTATTATTATTATTATTTTTCAAGCTAAACATCTACAACAGAAGATGAGGAACCTAAACCGTTGTTGTTGTTGTTGTATTTCTAGCCAGTATATTGCAGAAAAGCTTTCTCACACGAAATACATTTTTTCGTTTTTTAAAGACACCATTAAAATTAAAATTGACAATGCAAGTAGCCACAAAATTTGAAAACATTTTGCGACGTACTCGACGGGGGAAGACCTGTAATTATTTCTTTTCTTTTTCCCTGCTTCAAAATTAACATTGTACACGGTGCCCACACGTAATAATGTGTAGAGGCAGTGTACATATATGCGTTTGAAGTGTTTTACAATATACAATATGCTTATATTTATTGTATTTTTTATCCAATGACAAACTTTTGTGGTTTCATTAATCGAAGATGATGATAATAATAGTAAGTAAATACAAAAAATCTGACAAAAAGCGTCGGTATAGTACTGTCCTCTTATTTCCCTCTTTCTTTTATAAAACTACCTCTCTCTTTGAGACAGTATTGGATAGCATGTATGTATCTTTATCCGAAATTTATGCATGATTATTGTTCTTTAAATTAATTACACTATATAGTTTGTTTTCTTTTCCTCTTTAAAAATATTGTTTTTCCTTTGCATGTAGAACAAGACATTTTTCAAATGTAAAAATTTAAAGCTTTTGTAACAATTTTCCCCTATTTCGAAGTGGTTGCCTATTACTAGTGTCTTTTATGACTCCATAGTAGATTATCAACAAGTGTAATGTTTATAGCAGTAGTTATATTGAATATCAATACAAGTAGTGTAATTTGTAATTCTAATATGAAACCTGTTTCTGTTCAAATGCTGTGCATAAAAAAGTGAGTGAAGAAAACCATATTATTTTTCACAGATTTTGCCTTAGCACTTCACAGATAACCCGTCGACGTCGGTGTATCGGAAACATAAAATTGTTTTTAAAACAACACTAAAGATAATCAGTTGTAAGAATAGTAGTAGTATTGCTTATTTGTTCTTGAAAAAATCGTCTCATAATTATAGTCATGCTACACACATGAATGTCAGTAAATCAGTTATCAATGTTATCATGCGTTTTTTTTGCAAGTCGCCACGTCAAATTTCTTGTGTGTTTTTTTTGTGAAATGCTGTACTAAATACCACTAAGGTTCCTCAATAAAAAATATAGCAGATTTGATATAAATACTTTCGATAATTTAGTTAGGATAACTTTTGCAATCGGAAAAAAATATAAATTCAACTTGGTGCATTCTATGTATTTACTATAAATATCATGCACTTTCTTCTAATGCTACAATTCGTTATTCAAACATATCAGCATTAACTAAAAATAAATTGTCACATAGCGAGCCTCAATACGTCACGACATTAAAGCGTATAACTCTCATTCTATTTTTTATAATAATTATTTGTAATCAAGAGTATATTTCCGATGTTTTATTTGCTCGCAAATTGTGTCATCCCATTTCTATAAAATTTTATTTGCTGCTAGCCTATACAGGCCCCATTTTAGAAACATGTAGGATTTTTTAAACTGTTTGAAAGATGGTGAACGACATTTCTAACATCAGCAAAATTAATTTTGTTTACACAATAGACGATTGTCTAAATTGGCTATTGGACGAGACTATTGAATGCTAAATTTTATTGGTTAATGTGACTTTAGAAAACAGTTAATCAGCTTGGTGGCAATGCTGATGTGACGTTTTAAAAAAAATCATTCTATTTAAATTACTGTACTTGACTGATAAGACTGTGATAATTTGTCGTAGCTATGCAAAGTCATTTTCACGTCTAGTAAACAATTATTTAACGGGTAAGTCATTGTGAGAGAGAACAACGCTGGCTAAATTTAGTTAGATATTATATTGCTTCAGAGTTGATTGCTCCTTTGTATCAAATATCCTTTCTTTATTTACCTGCGTAGTAAGCATATTTTGGAAGTCTACTGCCTTTTACTACGTTTCGTATAGACATTATTAATTGTTGAAAAGTTATCAAGTATGTTGCTCTAAAATTAATACTTTCGTTATAAGGAAACCCTAATAACCTGATACCATTTTGGTAAAACTTGTAAATGTATTTGATTAAATGTTGGAATGTTAAAGTTTTATAGAGGGATTATGTTGAAGTGGTACAGTATACGCAGAAGGGAATTGCGATTCTAAGGGAATCCAGGCACATGTCAAAATGTCCCTAACCGTAGACACCTTCATTTCGGAGACTGACACACAGCAAAGTACAATTTTATAAAGCCGACTTTGGAAATATAACTTTGGTAAACAGCAAAAATATCTCGCTCAATCCTGCCTATGTTAAGCTAGACATTATAATTCGAATATATTTGCGTACTATTATTTTCACTGCAAATGATTTCTTTTGCACTACAAGTGATTACAATTATTAAAATTTTCATTACTTCACTGGTGACCAGTGATTGCTAATGTTTTTGAACTGTTCATCTTTTTGTTTGAAATGTGCAGCACATCTACTTTTAATTTTCATTCATTTGAAATACATGCCTGAAGACTAGACTACATTAAATATTTCAGTATGGTGGTAAATGCAGCATCTTTTTAGGTTTAAAATGTCAAATCCCTTATCATGTAATACTTTCTTTCACTAACCATATGGTTGTATTTTTTCCTCACATAAACATATATATATGTATACATACTGTTAAGAAATGGAGTTTATTCCTTTCGACATTGAAAAATAGGAGTCTACAACTAACAACAATTTATTCTGGTTTTGAGACCATTTTGCAAAGTTTTTCTAACTCTAGTAGTATGAGTAATATGGAAGGGAACTCGAAAATGAATTACTTGTTTTTTAAATTTAATTTCCTGCGTAAAAATCAAAGAATCTGCTAGGGAAAGGTACACGTATTTAGGTGGGATGTCGATTTTGCTGGTTTTTAACAGTACACAATATTGTGCGTTGCCGTAAAATTGCGTTAGACACAGGCAGTAAACATCATTGCTGTTGAATTCCCGAAGAAAGGCTGCAGGCTATTTAGTAGAAATAAGGCAAACCGAATCTTATAAAAATCTGCTCTTACAAAATAACCTTTACTCCGTGAAATTGATAGTGACGAGTTTCTAAACGGAAAAAAATGTCGTACTCGAGCTGAAATAAGCAGAGTTGAGATCTTATTCTTTTACTTACTGTTAGTTGATTCTTTACGGTTAGGTATGTGTATGCATGCTAGCAATAAAAGTAATATATAGAGAGAACATCACCTTTCAGTTTCAAGTAAAAAGTAAATGTGCGATGCAAAACTAGGTTTTTGCAATTTGTAATAATAATAATGTTATAATAATGCAATGTTTGGTGCCAGAAGTTTTCTAATATAATCACAACAACAAATTGAGTAAGGCACAAAAACATCATGGCGTATAATAATAATTTATACCCATACGTATTAAGTAAATACAGATACTATCGATTGGTTTTTTTACACTTATTTTCTAGCATTGTTCAGGATTGTAGTATGCGATGATGGAGAATAGTACTACAATTAACTGTACAAGGTCTTGTTTCAGTGTCTTCTCTAGGCAGGCGGGTCAACTCGTCACAAATAAAAGCCGTAAAAAGATTTGCTTCACGAAAATCGCTCAAGCATGGAAGACTGGCTGTGCCGTATTTCTCTTGGCGTGCATTATGTCAAGTAGACAAAAGAGGCGAGAAACGATAAGGTGGGCCCTGGGCTTGATGCATAATATTAAATAATGACTTTCTTATATATCAGTACAAACTTAGAAAATACACAGTGTGCGTAGTTAATGTCATATTATTTGAAATATTCAGCGTGAATAGTGATTGGTAAACTAAAAAAACCGTAATCCCTGACCGTAATTTTGTTAAGAGACCGAAATATTCCTTTCTTTTTATAGTATGTGTTCGGGACATTTATACTTCCCAGCTCATTTAGACTCAATAATATACATAATACATTCAATATAAGTATATATGGCAAATAAGTGTGATCGGGCCAATATCAAATGACACATATCAATCAACGATGTTGAAATATACAAAAGCATACACACTTTCATTCAATTACATGCCTGATTTGTACCTTTAGCTCAGTAAGGTTTTTTTTGCGCAAAATCGACCGTGTGTACTGTGGGTCTTTTTTACACGTCGTTTTTCTTTGAAGACAGTCTATTTTGCATTGGCATTACTTACAAGTTGTTTAAGAATGCTCAGTACTAATACAAGTATAGACGGTAACAAGTAACAATACTAATGGACACATATATATACACACATACCATACATACATTACATACATACTAACGTACGTTACACACCACAACAATTATATATGATAATAATAATGATAATAATAATAATTTTAATAACAATCTTGTGGTAACAATACAAGTCAACAGATCAACACTGATGAAAACGTTTAGAATTTAAAACAATTATGGTAGTTCCGAGCAAAAGGGTCATTCACTATAAAGATATCAATATTACATTGCTAACATGTCAAGTGACGCAAACTTGTTCACGTGACTTTTCATTTGTCTAAAAGTCATTTTTTTGGGCATGTTCCATTGACAGTAGAGAGCAAAACCATGGTGAGTGAGAAAGAGGTGGCTGAGAGGCTAGTGTAATATAGCCAAGTGTTAGAAATACTTACTGCTTGATATACAGATGCAGATGGTGATAGTTTTTGTAAAAAATAATAATTGTAATATAGTATTATTTTAAGTTGTAACTATTACTGTACTGCTTTTAAAATACTACTATTGTTAGGCTTGTAATATTCATTACACTAGTAAAACGTCTACTTTTTAAGTGCTATACAGATTACAGAACTATAACTGCAGACTTTTACGTGTAAATACATTCGATGATAAGTTTTTATAAACATGCCGTCATAGTTGCAGGAGGAGATTTTCTTGAACAAAAAACAAAGGACTTGTCATTCTCAGTTGGACTGGCATTCTTTATGTGTGTCTGGGGTGGAGTTCGTTCAGCTTCAAATTCTAATTTAAACTTTCACTAAATGGGAACGGACCATTTTTTTCATTTCAATGTGAACATATCAAAGGAAAGAACAAGGGAGAATTCCATAATATCTCATATCTGCCTGTGTATATACATAAATAAATAAAAAAACAGTATGATCTCGAGTGATAAAAAAATCAGATTGTGTAAAGTGTGTTGAGGTAGTAGTACTTGATCAAGGTATAAAGCGCTAGCAACTAATCTTTTTATACACCTAATGCTATATAAACGAGCGGTTTGAGTTATACTAAAGTATTCCTTTCCACGTATGTATTTGATTACAGTGTAATTTTCATGGTCTACTTCAGTGTAGACTATTCATATATCACTAAATTAAATCGTATAACTGTTATATTGATAATTCAGCACAATCATCAAATGATGCATGATGACATTATATAAATATTTACATTTCAATAAATATGCACTGCTATATTGTTATTTTTTTAAACATCTCTGGAAATGCCAACGGTGGCAATTTACTTGTTTGCCAATGTATTTATGTACCTCTACTTATCTAGCCTAAAGCGGTAAGTATACCCACGTATACTTTCTCCATACAACATTTACTGTACTACTACTACTGTGGCCGTTTCATGCGGAATACTTTATGGAGGAAAAATGTTTATGAATTAAGTATGATTTAATAATAACTGTCTCTCTCTCTCTCTCTCTCTGTGTCTAAATAGTAGAACCATTGAACCATCCTCTCCGTAATAACAATTATCTACATGAATCTACTGTAGTTTTTAATCTTTTCCCTGTTCATATCCCATTTTTTTGAAAATACCCTTTTTTGAAAATAAAGTGACCAAAGTTTAAATTTCTTAAATAACGATAATATTCTTCAGAAATGTTCATGGATATGCATGGATTTCTTGTATAAGATTACAAAAGTCATTTGGCATTCTTTAAAAATGGTCAGTTCCAATTTACTACGTTTTTTTTTGTACAGACAATTACGAATAGGGATTGTTTGTTTCTCAGCTCATGGTGATTGATTGATTGATTAGTAAGTAAAACTTTATAATATTATGTTAGTATATCTACAAACAGGAAGGGGGTAGCAAGAAGAAGAATTGCTTATTATACATACCAAGTCACGTAATTGAATATAAATGCAGAAATTCATAAGGACATAGTTTTAAGAATGACTGAGATTGAGGAAAAGAGAGAAAGTTGCATTTTGCATTCAACGATGACATGCTGGCTTTACATTTGGCATGCAGTACTTATGCAGACATTACAATCTTAAAATGAAAAGAAAAGTACGCACATATATAAGTACATGAAGTACATGTTTGAATTTCCGATTCCGATTTTAAAGAGCATGAGAGTATTTGCTAGACAAATTTTTATTTTTTCTCGGGTGGTTGGTTACATAAATGTACTTAATGAGTTTTTACATTCATGTCATAATGCTATTCGAAATTCGACAAGAACCTCCTTGCTAACCGCTGCCATGTATGTATATGTGCTACCTCTTTTCCCTTTCTAGCTGACTAGCAATAAGCAAATAAAAGCTTGTCTAGTATGAAACGACAGAGTTATCAACATCAGCCAAGATATAATAAGCATATTTGCAAGATTATTACTATGCACGGCACGACTAATTGTCAAAACAGATGAGGAAGCAGTTAATACTTTAATGATAGTCCTTTCACTGTACGGCATTTGATGTGACGCTTGCGAATGAATGATAAATCAAATAAATGCACGCTACAATAAATGCTGTTTTATAAACGTAAACTTGATATGCTATTAAATTGAGTTCAGGATGAATCATGATGCCATGAAATAGCACAAAAATGCAGGATATTTGATCATGAATGTTTTTTATTAATTTCCCTCACATAACTGCAAGTATGGTTGTCATCTCATGGCTTTCTGTGGAATTCAGCAAGTAACTCGAAAAATAATAGTAGCTCTGAATAATTTCCTCACTAACCGTAGAGTAGTAAGTTAACAGTGAAAAACGAAAATATTTAAAAATGCTAGAGGTAAAAGAGACAGAAGCAAAAACTGAACGGTAGAGTAGTAGTAGTAGTACTAGTAGTGTAACAGTATAACATGACATAGAAGCTGCACGTATGCACCACAGAAAAAAGAGGATTGACAGTAAAATGAAAATAATTGAGGAATGATTGAGTTCACACAACTTCCAGGCACATATACAACAAAACAGTAGAATAATAATGATATAGTATAGTATTGTTAACTGGAAAATGGAGCTAGTGCAGCAATACAACATGATAAAAGTTACAATGAGAGAGAATGAAAAATAACGGAGCAGTAGAGAAAGTGATTATTGTGTACAGAAAGAACGCAATTCAACCAAGGAGCAGTGGTTGAAAACAATAAACATGCCTTCACTTATTATTGTCACATCACAGTGCGAAATGGGAGATTGAGCCCTTGTGCTGAGACACCATACTTGCCTTTGATAGATTGCCCGGAACTAGCCCCACCCCGTGTTCCTTCGTTTAGTCCGATGGGTGCAGAACCCAAGTCCTCTAGTAGTCTCCGAGACCTTGTAGGCATGTCAGGCAGTAAGGGCATTGCAGCCGGTGCCCCCAACTCACTCCCCATGCTCTCACTATCTGTTGCCAATGGAGACATTTCTCCAAGTCTGTCATATAACATGCTAGCATAGTCATGGTCACTACGAAATGTTGATGCAATTCTTTCAATACTACGGTCTTCTTCACTAGCACTTGGGCTAATTATATGCCCGCCAGGAGTCATTCTCGCCATAGGATGAATTTGTGAATGATGATGATGATGATGTGAAGGACGAC
>JAHZMZ010005279.1:0-13215 GCA_027743805.1 Lepidocyrtoides sp. E14
CTTTTAGCACAACTTCATCTCATGTTATTCTTCTCTCTTTCTCATACTATATTTCCTCTTTTTTTCTCTCTCTAAGCACATTGCACCGATGCACGAAAATTTTTCCGTGGGGACACGTGCTTCCTCTTGCTGCTACTTCTGCTGCTAGTGCCATCACTACTGTTTACTACTTTACTACTACATACCATTATTCTGTTGAGTAAAGGCGTATAAAATCTTGAACTCTTCCAATCCATCTTGCATTCCAGTCATGACCAATGTTTTCTGTGCCACTATGGCGAAGAAGTAAAATAAAAATCAGGAGCGGAATAGAATAAATGGACAGCATAAGTTATAAAGACATGGAGTGGAGTAGGCGGTAAAAAAAATAGAAAGGAAGCAGGGATTGGATGGATGCGAATGATTTTTGCATAATATTCTTTTCTCTGTCAGTATGCATGGCATGTAATAAGCTGGGTTTGTTCAAGTTCCTTCTCAAGAAGAAGCAAAGACGTGAATGCGATGTATTGTCTAGTCTGGATATATGTATCTTCCTTTTCATGTCCTTTTTATTGCACATATCTTAGGTCATTAGATATTAACAATAACCCTAGTAATAAATACCTACCTACCTACCTACCAAGTCACTTGATACAGTCTACATATGTACATGTTATCGTCCTCTTTTATTCATGCTTAGTATTTACAACAGTTTTCACAAAAAAGCTCTTTTTTCGTCTTGAGCGAATACGCAAATTTTCGGCTATCTGTGTCGGCGAACAAAAAGAATGCTAGAAACTTTTTCGGTTTGTTTTCTCTTTAGCGCTATATGTGATGATAATAATAAAAATAACGACGTAAAAAGATGAGAGCCGTGCTCAAAACATGCACACTTATTTACCTAACTCTGATGGATAGATAGAACTTGTCATTTTCCATTTTGGAACTTTTTCTAGCGTAACATATGACTTGAATGACGCTGTCAAGCCATTCCTGTTGTTGTACCTGAGAGGAGGCTGTCGTCGTCGTCGTCGTTTCCACACAATACCTTTGAATGAATGGATGATGACAGAGGCAAAGAATTAACAAAAAATATAACAAAAGGAAAATGGTGAACATTTTTTTCTCTCTCAAATAGTTGGTCGACCTTGCTACATCCATTTAAATAGCTGTATCTACTACTCAAATACAAAGGATTTAAAAAGGGTAGATTTTGGACTACTTCTCCGAGCGTTAAGTATACATGTATGTATGTATGCACAAATGATCATTTGCATTGATACAGTGATATAAAAGCAACTGTCTGTTTCTTTGAAAAGCTTTCTAAAAGGAAATTACGTGACGTAAATGAACTTGCTTAAACTTTGATGTCTGAACCTTAGGTTACTTGTTTCATTAATTTTGACTACTAGAACCAACAAAAAGGGTTGAATGGACATGGCATGGCATTTAAAAATTACTTCAAAACTTACAAATGTCATGGGATGGGCGAATTGAAAATGCTCAAACAAACATGACCCGTCGTGTTTGGGCTAAAGGAAAATAATTATATAAATAGTTCAGTCCTTGAAAGAATGCAAATTTCCGTCGCTATTCAATTAAATTATACACTACTGTTTGGTGAGTGAAGGACTCGTTTAAAATGCATTCACCAAAATGTTTAATAAAAACCGAACACAATCAGACAAAGTTTAGAGAAGAGATCCTGACTGTACCGATTTTCATAAGTGATAATTCTGAAGAGAAGAGACGAAAGAATGTAAATACGAATGCAATATGAATCGAAGAAAAACGAAAGTATTTACTTTTTGGTCGCCGCGCACTAAAATTACTGCCACCACACAGTCGAGTCCTATCTTCTTTTGTAATTCTCTGCACTCGTTCGTTTGCCAAGTTGGATGCAAAAATAAAATGTTATGGAGCAGCACTAAACAGGCAGGCTGTTTTCACACTTTCTCTAAAAGTTGTTTTCGCTGCTTGCATGTGCAAACTCTGATATCTTATGCATGTTTGCCTACAGCCACGCTTGTACAACAGGGGTTTCTACTTCAATTCTGACTGCTGAATGTTGTGAGTGAAAGAGTAGAGAGACCTGCTTAAATTCTGTGTACATGTTTAAGATGAGTGTCATGAAGGGCTTCCTTGGGAAATCCTGTTTAACCAACTCGACAAGAAATTGTTGCTATTTATTAAACCAACGCTTTTTTCCGACTGTTGGACCATCAGCATTACACACACCTAAACCACTTTTGCACCCCAACACTAAAAAAAATGCTGCCAGTTTCCATGTGTGCTTTTTTTACTCCTCCAGTCCAAAAAACGAAAGAAAGAGGATTGTAACCTTTAACGTCACCTATATAATCGCATAAATGTCCGTCCATAATGCTTTTATATTGTTAGCACTCGGACTACATAAGTACACAAATACGGTTATAAAAATCGTTCACGTAATGTGTATATGACATAACAAGTAAGGTTTTATAAAAGCTCGCATGACATGTAAGTGTGTACCTACCTATATACGTAATTTGTAGTAGTAAAAAAATATAATATTTATACGCACTCCTTCTAGTGAAAGTTTGCAGAAAGTTATAAGTGTTATCACCATCTGCACACCTTACTTTGTATATATGTAAAATAATGTACAGGACTTCCTCACACACAGCAACTAAATTATTCCGATCAGTTGATAAAAATAGTTATGTGTGTAAAGCGGAAGAAAGAGTTTTCCCAGAAATGTCACGTGTGTTTGCAGAAAAAAATGGCAATAAGGCGGACGAAGGCAAAGTTACTTGTTAAATCAACATCCATGAGAAGAAACATGAATTTGCAATGGGATGACTTGAGAGAGGTAATAAGCAAATAGGTACATACCGTCAAGACGCATAAACAGTTGATCTGACATTTATTGTGTAAACATGTCATAATGATATAATGTGTTAGAGACAAAGTTTCAGACTACTGAACTGTGCTGAAAATAAGATTTTCTTGCACACTTTTATCATTTGCATAAATATTTCTTTCCTCTTCCATGACCAAATTTTCGCTAATGGAACTGACTGACAGAGAAGTTGAGTAGCAGAAAAAATCTCATTGTCAGTTGAATACATATCTTAGCATAACGCATGACTTGCATTTGTTTCGACCAAAATTTAAGAAAAAAAGGAGTCTTGTTTACAGTAAGTTGTTTCTTTTTGAAAATCGAAACGTTCACACATCCGTAAACATAGACTGGAGAGGGAAGGAGAAGCGTATACAAAACCCCAATCCTGGTCTCTTTGTTCAGAAAAAAAAAGTTGGAAAAAAACAAGGAAAAGTAAGAAAATGCCTCAATTCTTTACCTCAATTTTCCCTATACATTATATCCGATAGCACTCGAGCACATCCGACAATGAGTGGTGTGTGTGTCTGCTGCTATCTATTTAACCAGCCAGCTCTTCCCTAGGCCTGTCGGTGATATTGCTCTGGTAGAAGTTTCTAAACGGTAAAAAGGATCACCAGCACACGTACACACTGAGTTTGCAAGGTTTAGCAAGAAAAGGGGTAAATACGTGTCTTTCGCAGGGAATAGTTGTTCTAACGGTGGTAGTGGTGGTTCTGTGTGGAGTAAAATGATCGGAAACGGTAGTAGCCCTGCAGAAAAAGTGAAAAATGCATGCATACCAGCAATATCATTGCTGACAGAAGACATTGGTTGCAAACAAAAAACAAAAAAAAAAATCACGATTTTACCTCTGAAAATAGATCACACTAGTTAATTGGATACTTGAACATTTTTATAGTGGAAAATTCTCCCTGTCCTAACGTCAGCCTTTTCCCAGATTTTAGTCACCGTTTCTGTCAACTTGCAAAAGCTTACTTTATACCGTTCTGACACTTTCTGCATTAATACACATATCGAAACGAATACGACGACAGGTTATTACCTACTTGTGTTCTCTGTGCTGCTCCTTTCCTCCTAGCTACTGTTCAAGTTACCCATATTCCACGTTTTCTCTCACTTCGAACGCAAACAACTTGTGACTTCAGTTGATGCTGGGATATTACAATCGTGTCAACACTGGTAAGCTGCTCCAAGACTTATTGCAGACTTACCAACAACACATGTGTACTTTGTTCATCTGCTATCAAAAAAGTAGTGTACACTTCCACAGATTTTTCTTTCTGAGCTGTGTGGTGGTCCGTTGAATTTGACTTGTGTCGTCATGCTCAAGTTTCTTTTTAACCAGTCAGACAAGAAAGTTGAGGTAAAAGCTACAGGAAAAAGAAAGTGAGGAAAACATTTAAAAAAGAAGAAAAAAATACACACTTTTAAAAAGTTACATCATCACACTTTGACAAACAGGGAGCGGCACAAAAAAAAACGAGAAAAAGTGAGAAAAAGTGTTAAAAAGCACACAAAAAACCGTGTGACTTTCGTGATGTTTGCTATTACCATGTCAAACCGGTTAGCTGTTCAATGGCTTAACAGATTTCGAAAGAAATATAAACTTATCTTCTGTATGTGTTTTTTTGCTATCTTTCTCACTCGTTCCATCTTCATTCTATTCACTGTTCTAATGCACACCTTGTACTAAAAAAAGGACATGCAGTAAATATCCAACCAACCAACCGGGAGTTGGCTTACAGTGTTAGTGTTCTAGCAATAGTTTTTTTGCTGATGTTGATGATGGTGGTGGGGAAAGGGGAGGAAGAAGAAGAAGCGATTTTGCTTAATGGTTTTCACCTTCCTTTATTATCAGCTCCTTCACAAAGTATATTGTAGGTATACGACAATGGATAAGGATATGTGAGGGAAAAAAGTGAGAAAGTATAAAGGATGAGGTTAGTTAACCAGATTATCGGCAGACAATGCATCATACATCACCGTCATCAGTTCGGTATCCTAACTTAAAAGTTACAGTGCTTACTACTACATATGCATGTAAGAATGTAAGTCTGAAGAAAGTCATCGGTAATGCTGTTGTGTTTCTAGTCAGCTACAATTATCGATGATGTGCAGAGGTTGCCATTATGGCAACTTTTTGAAAGAAGAAAACTTTCTGCTATATGTACAAAACTCATTTACCTTTCTTTTTTATCACATCACACTGCATAATATGAGGTTGCTACTGCCACATATTTTTTCCCGAATATATTGGCATAAGAGCAGTTCTGGTCTTTCCAGCATACTAATAATAATACTATATTTGATTGTGGCGTAGTAGTAAAAGTGCCGGAAAACATTTTCTGTGACTACACTGACGACGTTGTCTCAGTTGTGTTTCATTTTTCTTGTGTACGCAATGAAATGAAATAAATACTTTCCTGTCGGCTGCGGTTTCAACCCTTTTTTTTATCTCTTCAGGGAATGTTCCAAAAGAACCGTCAACTTTTGCGGAAATTTTTTATTGTCCATTTTGTCACTTGCGTCTATGATGCTTTTAGGCCATAAAATACGTAAAAGTTAAATACAATGTGGTGGAATCTATCAAATATAAATATTTGGTCTGATCCTGTTTTCTGTTTGCACGCAATTGAACTGAGATTCAATTTGTCTTTCTAATTGTATTACCGCAAATGGTGTCACTAATTTCCCGGAAATTCTTTCACAGCTCTAATCTCGCAAATTAGTAGTGAATTCTATGTCTGATTGGTAAAATATGTTACATTTTCTATTACGAACATGTTTGTTACAAGTAAAATATTACCATTCTTTTGCAGAGATTATATACTAGCAGTATGTTTTTTTATCAAAGGGTCATATATATTTCACTTTTTTATTGCGATATATAACCTTTGTATTTGATGTTCTCTAACAAAAGTAAGTACAACAAGAGAGTAATATTGCGGTTGTCCAGTTAAGTCCAACTGTCCCTTTTTCATTGTGTTTGTGTCTACAAGATGATAAAGCAAGGAAGCCCTAAAAATCTGACAGAATGGTATATGATACTGAATACTCAAAGATGAAAAAGTAGTCAGAGCTCTATAGTAGACAGATACTGGACCGATAAGTTGGATAGATAGTTATACAATAACATTTTTCAGAAATCCACTAGGAAAAATACGGTACATACATGGAATCTAAAAAGATAAATGCTCAAGTAGACACCATACGTCGTATATGTAGGGAAAATCGTATGTAATTCACTTATCGTATGCATGAGCTTATAGTAGTAAGTACATGTCAAAGAAGACTAAGAGGAAAGTCGGGTTGTTACTGATAATGATACCCAGTATATTGGATGGTGTCACGGTAGGGTTAAGAAAGCATATAAATACACTCGACTCGACATAGCCATGCCTACGCATGGTAATACATGTAGGCATGCAATGACAAAGCAGATTGTTTCTGTTCTTCTGATAGTTCGGTTTTTGTTGGTGTGTCGTGTGTGTGCAGGCAGAGTAGAGAATGGTCCTTGAGTGATTTCTCAATCCGTTGTCTATTTTCTCAACTGATAAACCTCAACTTTTCCTCTTCCATCTTCACAGTCCATTTCACAAAAAAACGTTGTTACTCTGCTTACTGCTGCCATACTAAAAAAAGAGAATAAGAAAGTTTTTACTGTTTCAATCTTTTTCATTTCTTTCTACATTATGCTTTGTCTTTCATGTGCGTGTGTGACAAATACATAATGATAAGCCTTTGACTTGCTATTTTTGTGCAGCAAAAAAAATCAGTCTGATTCTTGAGAAAGTATGTCATGTCGTGTACATTTATTTGGTTTGTTCACCATGTTCCGGTTTGTGTCCTTTCATTTGTTTTTTATAAAATAAGAAAAATGATACTTTTTACTGCGGCAAATTCTTCTTCTCTGCTTTATCTACAATGTCCTAAAAGTGAAATGTCACCTAGGAGGGTACACAGGTGAAAATGGATTATCGTGTTGGTAGTGGCTGTCGTCGTTGTTCGAAAGCACTTTCTCTCTCGCGTTTCCTCACTGCTCTTTTTTGTACTTATTGAGATATTTGACAAAGCACATATTTTTTCTCCTCTGCAAACTCTTGGGACATCCCTGTTTTCTTTCTAACCTACCTCAGTTCATAAAGGTATATAAGCACACGTTATAACTACGGACATGCTGAGTGCTGAGTATGTAATAATATTATTATGAAGATAAGTATGCATATTATTTGTTTCTATTGCATCAAACTGCATTGGAAAATTTACCCACTCTCATATCACGAGAGAAATGGTAGTGCTGAGTAGATTTTTGTTTACCATGTAATAAACGAGCAAACGGTCTGTGTCCGTGGCATGATCATCATTCATGAAAATAATGCATGCTGCCACTTTTGAAACCACAACTACCTCACTGTCTTTTTTACCAATCTCTTTGACATAAGGCTGAGGAGCAAGCAGCAAGAACCGACTTGTCTGACAGTCTCCCAAACCAAGTAAAAGCGGCAGTATTCTTCTTTACATAATGCTTTGAAAACACATGTGTGCACAGAAAAAATACCGTTTGTCTTTCTTCTTGCTTCTTTCCCCTTTTTTCTTTCTCTCTCTCTCTCTCCCTCTCACTGACAAGCACGTTTATAAACTATGTATGCATGCAAACGGAAAACTGATATTGAGGTAGAATTGTGGTAGTAGCGCTTCAGCAAGTAACTAGCTACCAACACCGCCAGCCATATCTTATATCTGTAAAAAAAATGCTGCCACTGAGGAGGAAAAGGTGAAACGTTCTTGTTTTCGCCTTCATTTCTATTGAGCTTGTACTCTTGCCACTTTATCAATACGAGTGCTTCTTCCACCTCTCTAAAAACCACAACTAAAGAAGCATCAATATAACTCGAGCGTAGTCGTAACGTGAGCAGTAAGTGTGTTTCCAGCTTTTGAGTAAATAATCCTCACCCTGAAATATACACCAATGAGTGTGGTAACGGTGACCACTGCACGTCGACCCATGCCATACATATTCCCACCACCATCAACATCATCCGCCACAAAACAAAATGCATAATAATGTTTACTCTTATATAGATATCAAGTTTTTTCTTAAGTTTTTTTTCATGACAGTGTGTTGAAAACAACCATCGAAAGAAATCAAATATTATAACAACTGTGTATTAAGCATATATAAACAACAAGACCAGTGACATTTTCATTTATTCATTCCTTCTCGCTTTTCTCTTCACCGTGAACCACGCACACACACACACACACAACTTTATTGTACACTTTCACTCTGTCTGAAGTTACTGGCAGTTCACTATGTTCTCTTGTGTCGTGTGTGTCATGCATTTTTTCGTCTCACCACCACTCGACTCAATACCGATATTAAGAGAAAAGGTAGTGTCAAATAGCATCAGTTACTGGACAGTGCTCGGGTCGTGTTAGCTGCTTTTTGGGAGGCAGTGGTAGTGATAATATTCAATTTCTTGTTTCATATATGTGTTTTCTCCAGAGACATAATAAACAATCAACTTCTCCCTTTGTTTAGAGTGGCTCTGAAATCAAATAGTGTTACATGAGCATGTAAGTAGTGTGTATGTGAGTTGAAGTCTTAACCAAAGTTCTCATGAAACCTCAATGTTTAGAACTTTATAAGTGCGAGTAGTGGCGGTACAGTGAAATTTAGTAGTTCCGAACTTAGAGAACACACATTTTCTATAGATTCATACGTACATACACGCATTCATATGAAGGCAGAGCACACCGGTTTTTATCAGCAATTGTCTTCATCATCATCATCATTTACATGCTTGTAATACGTACCAAAGTTTTTATGAAACTACCTACAGCCTACTTTTTCGTCTTGTTAAAAACTACATGCATTACTTGGCTATTCTTTTTCCGTCACTATCTCTCCTTAGATCACACTCCATTTTCTGAAATTATACGACAATTTACTACGTACATGGTTACGATAGGGTTTACTCTTTTTTTCTGATGATGGTACCAGGGTTTTTTTTCTCTCGCTGAATGGTCCTTTGCATCAACTAGACTGATAAGACTTTTTTTTACTTTTTCAGTATAATAAAGAATCTGAAAGATATATAGAAGCAATAGTATTAATAATACAGCCAAAGTATTTACCAATGTATCAGTGAAAAGCATATCTAAAAGAAAATGTGTGAAAATGCCGGTTCCTCTTGATAGAAGTGGCGGAATAAAGTGCAGTGAGCATTGATGATAATGACGACGACGACTGCTGTACACTTTGGCATTTTTCTGTATCATCCTTTTCTCGGCAAGACAGGACACACGTGAAACTGTAAAAAAAAGTCGAAAAATAGTTTTGATGACGATAGCAGGAGCATGTGAATGAGGACGCAAGTCACCGTGTAATAATGTGCGGTTTGTGCATTGCGAAAGGGGTTATCAAGTGTGGATTGTAGGTGTAGTAGTATTTATGTACCACACAAATGTAGAAGAGAATGCCGTGTCAGCAAGATCAGAATGGAAACAGGCACTGGAGCAAGGATTGAGGCAATAAGATCGCTTTTTTTTCGAGTGCGAGCAAGGAAAATGTTTTTGGAATATTATGCTACTACTAGTCATACAAACAGGCTGACTGACTAAATGACTGTCTTGGTTCTCATCATGACTGTGTGCATTGTGTTCCATTATTAGTATTGTTGTTGTCCCTATTCTTAGTTTTTATGCTCAGCTTGGTTACAACTGGATGAGAAATGAAGCGATAAGAATAGCTGTAATGAATTTTTACTCTTGTATTCCAGCTACATTAGCAGGGCGTGTGTTTTTTGCCACCATCTACTTATTTCTCTGAGAAAACAAAGTCAAAAGAGATGGTATGATGACGAACGACGTCACTGTGTTTCTTGCCTAAAAAACGAAACCAGTTGGTTGACTACTAATGACACTGGCATGCTTTTTTCATTCCCTTATCGTAAAGATAGGGCGTAAAAATCAGATGCAAGGCACACCCGCATATGCAAATAGTTGGTAATGCTATTCCATCTGCAAACATCCTTTCCGATCTTCATATACATTCCTTTTGTAAATTTCGACAAAAAAAAAACGGTCATTTATGACATTTGTGACCTCGTAAACGCTTATGATGATTATTTTGATTAGGGAAAAAGAGAGACATGAAAAAATGTGTTGGTATAATAAAAATGCACCGTAGAGAAAAAAGCCATGCCTGTATACTCTTTCTGGAAGAAAAACGATATTATTAGTATTATTTGAAGAAGAAGCAATAACTTTCTTTTATTGTGTACCATCGCCATCGACTCTTTGTGTACATACTACTAACAGCAGTACAAAAGCATAGTGCTGCTGCTGCTGCTGGACTGGCATTCTCTCTTGGCATTATTCTCGTTGGCATTCCTACGTCATTATGATCCGTTTTCCCTACTTTTCAAGGAAATCAGGACAGAAATTTTTGTGCATCTATAAATAGGTATAAACCAGTTATGATCAAGTATAAAACTACCGGAAGCAAAAAATTGTTATTAGGGAATATTAATCAATTAATATTGTCATGAAGGTGATCAAAAAGTCAAAACTATTAATGAAATTAACTTAATCAGTTGATTATAACTTTGTTGAGAATTAGTTCAGGCAGATATACATACACGTTAGTATTGGCGACCCCAATATATATGTGTTATGTGAGTGTGAAGAGTCATGTTACCAATAAATTTTATGCGCCCCATATGAGCGAAATCGTTCAAATAAAATTTATATTTTCGAGTTGACTGACAGACAGACAGACAGACTAACATTGTAAGTTGCCTCTATAGCATTGAAGAAATCTGGTAGTTAGTAAATTTGTAAAAATATGGAAGTAGGAATGCAAGTAAAGTAAACTAACAATCTTGGGCAAATTGCAATGTCAGATTCTTTACTATGTGACCAACAACATGACCTCTACGTTCCATTTTTTATTGGAATATGATAATGACAGCTAAATTATTTTTTGAAAAGAGAAAGCAGATTACATCCCTTATAGCAGAAAATATGGGTCGTCGTTTATTTTTTTCTCGTGTTCATCTTCATAGCTGAAGAAAATGCAAGGCAAGCAGGCGAAAATTGAAAAGATGGCAAGGCTAAAGAAACATGAAACGTCCACACATAAAAAGCGTTGTTACTCGTCGTCATCGTCGTCGTCGTCCTCTTCATGTCTATAAAATTAGCTCTATAAATTTATGCTGTTCTGTTTCTTTCTATGCACCGAAAATAAGGTCAGGAAGAGCAACATACATAAACTCATGGGAGTCGAAATTAGTGTTTAATTATGCGAAAAAAAGGATTTCAAGATTAGTATTCTCTTCTTGATCACATCCATTCATCTTTTTACTCTGAATACTCCTACCTCGTCCTATTTCTCAAAGGCTTTCTTTTCACAAAAGTTTCGTTGAACGTGTACGTATTACAAGTATTTTTGATGTGCTGTTACTAATAACTCACTGTACCACTACCACCACGCCTTCAAGATTAATTACTAGTGTAGCTACTTAGATCATCCCTTTCAATTGTTTCTGTGGAGCAAAGACGATCTCTTACATTCTCTTCTTCTCTTCAAAGGAAACTTATTAGAATGGTAATGCATACCATTGAAATAAGAAGCCAATGGTCTCTACTCCTACATTATCCATCTGTTTTTATTACTTATTAAGTAATTATTACAGCAATACAAGTTTAAGACTCTTTAAACACATTATTGTATGTAAGGTAACTGAAATCAGACAAATTTGAAGTGTCCTGTGGAAGTAAAAGTGATAACGTTTTGGAGGGAGACGAGCAATGAGCAAAATGAAAATCGTTTTCTGTTCGCAGAAATTGTTTGATAAAAGAGACGCTTTGTGTGAACCGGTGATGATGAGCATGCTGAAAACCAAGAACTAGAGCTTCCTTCTGCTGTTCCTGCTACAACTGCAGCAATTTCTCAACAAATCTTAGTTATTTCTGCTTTCCTTCATCTTCAACTTTTCTCAGTGCTTGTTAAACAAGCTGTAGTAGTAGTAGTAGTAGAGTCATGCCATCATCACAACTTCAAAGCCAGCGTATAAATTTAGATGAAAAATAGACTTGACGGGATGTGCATTTAAATAGCCCTCCCCCTCGTGAGAATGTTTTATCCACGAGTGTCTTCCTACTCTGTTCATTCGTTTGTTCCCTTTTCTTGATAACTTTTTTCTCTTTGTGCACGGGACATGGAGGCTACTGGCGGAAACTGAGTAAAAAAAAGGACAATGTTGCTCTGAGGGTTCTAAGCTAAAAACTCATAATACAAAAATAGCACTTACATTTAGTGCACGTGTGTGTGAGAGCCAAAATCAGAGTTTACAATAGAACAAATATTCAGTGCAGTGGAATGCACACAAAGTAAACTTTTTTGTTAGCTTATCTCCGTAACTGGCAATTACCCTTGAAAGAAAAAAAAGAATACATTTATTCATACGAAATAGTTGTTGGTATAGGTATTACATCCTTGTAAATGTACATGCATTCTCAGCACTCAGAAAAATTCTTCTCCGGTGAGAAATATATTATTAATTTATGCATGAAACCTTGTTTGTTGGTTGGATGCACGTCTGTTTGAACTAGAAGACATGTTTTTTTTTCCATGTCAAGTATGCAACTGTTCTGGTCGCTATTCAATCCTATCAGAGAAGAAAGAAAAAAATGTGATTGTTCTACTGACATTAGGTGGAATTGAAATTGGGAGAGGAAAAGAGTTCCATGTCATTGATTGCTTACTAGCCTGATTACGTAGAAACTAGGGTGGAAGTCAAAGCCACGTCAAGAACAGCAGAAGTGGTGGTGGTGATGATGATGATCATCATAATCGTCTCATCGTCGTCATCATCATAATAATAATGGTATATTATGTATCTCTCTTTGGTAAGGATGTACTTATGCCAATGCCATTTTCAGAAGCATAGTGAAATTCTCTACGAGAGTTTCCGTCCCTATGCTACACCGACCACGCAGTAATGATATTTTTTACTAGCAACAAATCTAGCACTACTGTCCCATAATTTTATGTCCGCTGTCAAACGTGCATTTTGTGGTTTTGGTGGACAAAATATAGAGCTGTTTGTGAAATCAGTGGATTGTTTTTCTTGGACGCTGGAGATCAAAAGATTACTAGTTTTTTTCATGGATGAATAATTTTAGACCTATTTCGACGTGACTCAAGTTGAAAATGTTGTCGAGTTGAGTTGGCAAAAATTTTGTCTGATAAGCTGCTGATCAAAAAAAAAGAGAAAGTAGACCGGTGAAAAGGAAACCAGAAGTTGGCTGTGAGAAAGCAGAAACTTTTAATGAAAATAAAAAAA
>JAHZMZ010005280.1:0-12137 GCA_027743805.1 Lepidocyrtoides sp. E14
ATCATCTTGTTTCCAGTCAATCGCTGTGGCCCCTCATCACGGCACATCGACGGTATGAAAAATACAAACGCAAGCATTACTAAAACGATTCATCATCCGTGATTCCCACTTAATATTATTGTATTAAGCATTACTTTATGACAGAAGGACAGAAATCACAGACAAACAAAGCTCTGTCTTTATGTACTTCAGTAAGATGCTGACTGATGCTTCTGGCTGGGTTTTTCCTCGCCTCCTCAACATCTTCAATAGTTTACCACATTTTCCACAGAAGGACTTATTAATAATTTTCCTTTACTCAGTAAATACATTATACCCAGATGCGTATCATAATATCCTACATTTTACGTATCGCACATCCGTATTCCGTGTCCCAGAAACTGCTCGCCAAACAGTTAAGATATTAGTGGTATATGTTACCTCTGGTGGTGTATGCATGCGTAAGGAAGAATTTATTCTTATGATTCTCCTCTCAACTGTTACACTTCTTGAATAATGAAATGCTCTTTTAACTTTACAACGTGTAAGTGCATTATGGTTTCTAACATGTACGTGAGTATGTATGCAGAACATATGTATGCACAAATACTTTTACAAGCAGCAAAAAAGGAAAATTGTTCCCTTTATTTTATACACATTCATAGAAATAAATGGCAGGGTCGGCCAGACGGTGACGACGGTACTATACGCAAGATAATGTAGTTTTACCAATACCTACTCTTTGTAGCAACAATGCTTTATTAGTGTTATATATACTCTAGATACATACTCACTCACACTTACCTAGCCTACACTGTCACTGTTGCACAAACAAAACAAATTATATTGTTCTTATTATATATATCGTCTTGTCTCACATGGAATTTTTGAAAACGTCATTGCTGCCTGCCTGCGTTACTACTGCTGCTGCAATAATACTAGAACTAGAAGACATTTTTATGTGGACATTATAGCTGCATTTGTTAAAAAAAGTAAGTCATGTCTGTAGGTATTTACACATCCGTTCCGTGATTTGATTCTGATTGATTATATGATTCCTCCTGCCCGTTATTAGTGTCAGTAGGTAATCATTCTCTTATTTTGTTTTTGCTACATTTTTTTCTTTTTCCATCTAGTAAGAAAAACGTAGGCATACACACCAGTTAGTGCAACGCAAAAAATAGAAAACTGAAGAATATATTATTTTTGTTTTGTTTTGCATTTCCAATTCCAAAAGAACCATCATCATGAATAATGTATTGGAATGAAAAGGAAAAGTACTACTACCTACTCATCCATCATCATACTAACTTAAAAGTGCGACAGTGCGGGTGCAGAAAATTATAATAACTTGTTGTGCAACATACATCACATCAACCGTCGTTTGTGGTAAAGCTTTTTCCATTGAATTATTTTTTAATTTTCATTCTACCTACCTAGTGTAGCATATTATCATAATATTATGTACTTTCCTACGTAAATGTAAGCGGTAATCTTCTAATGATCTTCATTGATTGTTGTGAGTGCGAATGCGAGTATAACTGTTTTCTCATTTAGAAACACTAAAAATACTACTCGCACAATAAGCACGAAGAATTGCACAGGTGTGTGTGTGTGTAATATTAGTATTCATAATATAATAAGCATAGTAAAGAAAAAGTAAAATATTTTTGTGTATAAAAGAGATCATATAAAAAACACTGCAAATTGTAAATAGAAAGTGCAGTTTTGTACACACTGCAGACAAACAGTCGATCAGATCCTTGTGTCTCTAGTAGTCTGTAGTCTGTGGTGGTGGTGTAAAAAAAGAATACGGTGAACAGAGCAAATGCAAAAAAAAATTCCTAGTAATTTGATTTGACGAGGTTTGTTGCGGTGCGGTGTATGATCCTTGATGATGATACAACATTTTACAATTTACATGATGAGACTATATAACCAATGAATATATGAGATAGATAACATTAAATTATTATCCGTTTGTGCATTATTACTACTAACTAAACATAGTGTACTTAATGTAAAGACAGAAATAGCAAGTAGCAGGATATCTCTTCTCTTTTGAAAAAGTACTACTACAGCTAGGCTCATCTTAATTATCGTAAACTTGATTTTTTTTATTTGTAAATTGCATTGATAACATTTAAAATATTAGTACAGTTTAGTTAAAGGGTTATATTTTTTTTTAAAAAAAAAGAAGGTGAGCATGCATGGGAAAGAAGTATAAGACACCATCTTACAGCAACTTACTTACTTTAAGCATGCTTGCTAGAAACGATGATGAAGTATGTACATGGAAAGTATAATAATGAAAATCTAAAACCCTTCAAACTGTAAACTGATAGTGAGTAGTGAGTGACAAAAAAGATATACCCTTAACTTACAATGTTGCGAGTACTACTATCATCACATTTCATTTCATTTTAATCACCTACCTATGTATGTATGTATAGGTATATCTGTTATTTTTGTATCATTAGTGTATAATATTTTATGCATCGCTTATTAATTGTTGTACTTTATACTACAAGTCCCTCATTGTAAACATGTAATATATTATTCCACACTGTAGTTTTAGAGGTCGTTGTAATGAACGTAAAAACGTGCACACATTTTGTACACATGCATACTTGAAAATTAAATTGTGAGTATATATTTTCATCACATTATCAACTTGATGTAGATTTTGTGCATTGATATCGTGTACTAGCAATACTACCATTACTAACATTGTTTCAATCTTTCGAGAGTAAATGTTCCTACAAACACGTCATCTTTTAAAGTAGTTGCTGTAAAGCTTATTATAGTAGAAATTACTATAATATTGTTGAAACAGACATATTATTTTTTATACTAATTATTTTAACAGATCAGCAGCTGCTGCAATAGTAGTAAAACATAAATTACTATAATATGGAGACTCTTCTATCTTCATTTTGCATGTAACAGCAAATAAAAAATAATTGTGTTTTTAGCGTGCATTTCCTAAATGCTCTGTGTCTGTACAAAACAAATAGTTAAAAAATATAGATAGTTTCCTAATGCGGCCGTTAACGTATATAATGTGTATTTATTGATTTTGGAGTGTTTAACCAGGAATATTAATCTTTACTTTCTCTGATTGCAATTTCTTCGTTGTAGATCAATGGCCTTATGTATAAAGTGTAATTCCTCCCCAGACGGCGTGCGAAAGTGACAGCTAAGCCAATGAGCAACTTGATCAAGTGACAAATTTTGTTTCGTCTACAAAGTACAAACTCGGCACAGACTGCTGACTGTAAGTTTGATGCAAAAAAATAATAGTGAATGGCAAAGAAAGAGAAATATTCTTCCTGTCTGTTAAGCTTTGGTCAGTTTCGCTCCACGCTCCTCCAAACTCAGCAATATACATAAACGGAAACTTCATGTGCTGTGAGTTTTACACAATAAATTAACAAAAAATGTTATGAAAGTGTGTAGGTGTAAATATTCAAATTTGGAACTGCCGTGCTTAAAACTATAGTTGATTTACGTTATATTTAATTGTTGAAGTGCCGGCGTGGACGTGAAAGTTTTCTGCTGAATTCAGTGGCGGGAATCATAGTAAAGTAAAGACTGTTAAGTGTAAGCTGCCCACGAACTCTTAATGTAAAATCATAAACCTCAAGGTTGTAAAGTGAGACTGAAATTTCTGCTGACAAACAAAAGGGAAGAGAAAGGAGTGTAATTAAATTATAATTTAAAGTGTAAATTGCTGAAAGAGAAAGTTTAAGACAAAGTCGACAACATGGCTGAGAATGACGTTGTGAATATGATATTATACTGCCAAAGGCAAATCAAGAAGGAAAGACTTACGGATGAAAGGGTAAGGATTTGGGATTTATGAGGAATCAGTGTAAAAAAATTTCAAATTGTAATTACAAAAATTTATAAATTTTAGAAATGAAAAATGCTGACAAATTTTATGAGGTAGAGCTGGATGGTGGTGGTGGTGGTAATATCATGTTGAAAATTTTTATTGCAGCTGCTTCATTATCTTGGAAGGCTTGCCCGATTACGGGTGACAGTGCAGAATTTGGCAGAAACAGGAATAGGAAGGACAGTTAATTCTCTAAGCCGCAATGAGGGCCCTGTTGGTCAGGCTGCAGAAACCCTTGTACGAGGCTGGAAACGAATGGTTTCAGAGCAGCAAAATCAAGCTGAACGGGAATCAGAAGAGTCGGATTCCAACAGTAATAGTGGTTCCTCTGAGGAGTATGAGGAAGAGGAAGAAACTAACAATGTAGAGCCAGAGCCTGAGCCATACGATGTTGATGATGCGGAAGGAAACCGATCTCATGAACGGCGATACAGCAATGGTCGTTCTTCTTATGAAGATCTAGGGGACCAAATTGCAGTTCCGCCATCTCCCCAGAGTAGGGGTTATGACGATGACGCTGCTGGCGACGATGATGATTTAAATGATGACATTGATGATCCATATATGGAAAATGGGTTTCTTAGCATGACCAATGTTCATTCAGATGGTGAGGACGAAGAGGAGGAGGAGGAGGAGATTCAGGAAAAAGGTTTGCAATATCCTATAATCAGGTTTAATAAAATACTGAGCAGTCGGTGGGAGTGTTCAACATTTTCTCTTGCGGTTTTGTTTTAGGTTCAGATTCAGATGGCTCAGAGCGTTTAGAAATTGATGCAGGCGAACACGAGGACCAGTCACGACAACATATCGAGGAGACACCTCCTGCCTTCACTATTAAACAGGAAAGACAACAGAGAGACATGCGGGAACAAAAACATTTACACTCTTCAGCAAAGAGTAGCAGTGCAAAGACGCCAGAAAACGACTACAAAAAGCACAGCTCAAGTTCATCCTCGTCCAAATCCCACCGCAATCATGAACGTTCAAGTGATAAAAGTCAATCCAGGGAGCATAAACAGCACCGTTCATCTACAAAAGAGTTATCGTCCAAGGATCGCTCGGATTCCAAGCACAGCAACAGTAGTAGTGTTGACCAACAGGGTTCCTCCTCATCATCTTCACATAAAAGTCATCACTCTTCTTCTTCAATAAAATCCGAAAAATTGAAAGAGCACAAGTCTGATCACGATAAAAGTCATCAACATAAAGAAAAAAACAGACATCATCGGTCAAAAGAAAGTAGTAATTCTTCCTCCCACCGTGATAAGGAGAAGGAAATCAAAGTGGAAAAGGAACGATCTTCAAGAGAAAAGAAGGATTCAAACGATCATCGCAGTAGTAATAGTAGTCATAAAAATAAGAGTCGCGAGCCTACTAGTTCATCAACGCATGCTCCAAAAAAGTCTAGTCTAGAAAACAGTTGTAGTAGTAGTAATAGTTGTAGTAAGAAGGATACGTCATCGAATCTATCACATGAGGACAGGAAACGAAAGAATAATTCTTCTCACTCACCTTCGTCTGATTCCTCATCGCAGAAGAAATCCAAACTTGCATTGAAAGAAGAGATTGATTCAAACTCAGGAATAAATTTTGCGGATGTTTTGGGCTCATTGGATACGCCGTCCGGATCTTGTGCTTCAAAACATAGCAGCTCCAAAAAAGAACGGAAGAAAGAGGAGCACAAAAAACACCGCCACGAATCATCACATCAAAGTTCCAGTTCATCTAGTAAAAAACATGACACTTCTGGTTCATCAAAACACACATCGTCTAGAGATGCTGGACCGTCGTCTTCATCAAAAAAATACAACAGGGATGTGTCAGAAGCAGGTAGAATGTCGCAGATGTCAGCAATAATGCCACAATCTGTGATACAACCTGTTGTGAATATCAGTCCAAACTATAAACCTATGGGTGCAACCCTAGCTAAATTGACAAAGTCAACAGTGGCCAACAGCAGCATCGGCGGTAACAGTAATGGGATTGTAATTCCTCCACCGGTAGCTTTGTCTCAGGCAGATTGGACAGATTTGGGCACTGTAGACTATTGTGATAACGGTGGAAAAAATGAGTCCACTCAGTCACATGAAGATGCAATCAGTACCATGTTATCGAACAGAAACGTTAGGTATGTGATACAACAGGTTTTGTAAATAGATTAAACTTTGATGTTGGATGAGATAAGAAATCTTAATGCGAGAACTTTTTATTCTAGGTCCAAGGTTTTCTCTGGGGCCAAAGTTGCCCGTCGTGCAGAAGTGACATCTTTATATGACTTATGCATGCAAGTTATCAAGGATAACATTGGGGACTTGGGCTACACAGGTGGCATACCATATGACATTTTGAAACCAGCACTGGAACGAGCTAATCCACAACAGCTTATTAGCATTGAATCGCAAAATGATTACTTGATTGGTAAGTTGGTTAGCAAATTATTTTGTAACGGTAATCTAATCCAGTGATCTTTTTTGGTTTCTTCATCATTGTATATTTTTATGACAATTTAAGGTGAAACTGATGAACTGTGGCAATTCCATTGTAGACGAGACTTCAGAGGCAAGGTTCCTGCGGAGACAGAATCTTGGCGAGAACTTTATGAGGTAAAATAATCAATGGACATAATTGGGTCAATATCGAAAAATTAAACCCATGTTGTCATTTCAAAATTTGCTAAATTTTGTTAAATCAAATACTTGCAGAGATGCACAGAAGAGCGTCAGCAAAGGTTTGAGGTGATCAAGAAGCAAATGAAAAGAAACATTGAGAAAGCTGAACCTGTCCGAAAAGCTAAGCTTGCCTATGTAGATACCAGTTCTAGTACCCGTTTCAACCGACAAAAAGCCCAAACGGTTGGTAGCCTTCAATAATATTATTCAGTGCTAAAGATATTCTTGGTCCTTTGAAGTATTTGGAAGTGAAAGTTCGTTAATGAATTTGTTATCGTTTTCATCTTTCGATTTCATTTCAGATCAAGAACGGCATGAAAACTTTAAAAATAAAAGAGGAGAAGGGTCCCAGTCGTGGTGTTGCATCTAGTGCCAGCGCAGGATTCAACAATCCAAAGAAATCCGGCGATTCTAGCACCGTTGTTCTACAAGAAGCCTCTGTAATAATCGCTCCAGAGTCTCGAGCTGGCCATGCACCCGCACCATCTGTGTCAAGGGAGGCGTCTGCAGCGAAAATTAAACCGAAAAAAGCACCTCTTATGCAAAAGACGATGAAGCTTATCAAATCTTTACACCGAAGATAAATATAGTAATTTTAATTAATTTATAGTTTACATATTTTCCTATCGTTTTAGCAGTCTTTTGTTTACCTAGAACTATAATCAAGTATGATGTGTTAGTACTCATTCAGTTCAGATTTTTATTTCCGTTACTTACACTAGTGTAGAAACAAACGATAAAGTATAATTAAGTGTCTTACAAAACGCAATATCTGAATGATTTTAATCATGATAGTGAATCTATCTACTTGATTTTAATACAAAAAGGCAACTAATGCAGGAAGGCGGAGTAAAGAGTAATTTTTGTTTTAACAATAAAATAAATCATACGACATGTGTAAGTACAGAAATCTTCCGACCCTACGACGGTAGACTGATAGTTTCAAAAAGTATTCTGGTGTGCTCCGTTTTACCATACCAAAATTTTATGCATGCCTTTCAACCTTTAAATAGCACGTTTTTTGAGTACGCGAATGAATGTAAGAATAGGAAAATGGTATCATTGCAAACTGCAACGTCGTTATACGTAGGAACTAGGATTACGTACGGAATCATAAAGTTATTGTTATATAATGTTGCTAGAAATACTGAACTATAACATTGAAAAGAACAAATAAACTATCAGTTATACACAATTAAATTACACATAGTAAATATACATATACGGGCCCTTATTCTCATACATAACGTTCCACGAATCAGCTTCACAAAATCGTTCATTTACTTATAAAGTCATTCAATCAAACGCATTCATTACATTACGCAAGAAAAACAATGTACTTAGCTGTTCTCTCAAAAAGCAGAACAGGAATTATGGAGAAAAATATCATGCATACTTGTACTACCTGCTTATAAAAGCATCACAACCCAACAAGGATGCCTTTTTTAAGTCTCACTCAACGTTGCCTTCTCAATATTATGTACAAATTCTTAAGTCACAGTGACTCCTTAAATGATGATGATGAATGAATCATGCGATGCGTTGCAGTTCAGGGAATAGATTCCCATCATCAGCCTCACCCCCGTCCCCATCCCTTATTAAAAAAAATACGTACTTCTGGACTTGGGACTACTGAAGTAACATGCATATTTTAGGTAGTTGCTGTGTACTTACCATATTACCGCATTATAAATGCACTCAAAGAGCAAACATGAAAGCCAAGTTCTTTGAGCTGCAGTATCATCTTTGTCATTAATAGTGGTTATGGTTAGCTACTGGTTAAGCACACATACATATTTCATACTTTTTAAGCTATAGAGCACGATCATGCATGTACCACCACAAAAGGCAACAACGCTTACTTGGCAGCATCATATAAAAAATCTCATGATTGCTCCACTAGAGCTAGACTCAGGCTTTACCAGCCAAAGAAGAGAGATGACAATTTTTTCTCAAGAACACGAAAGACGATTATTACAGTTCCTACCGAGTCTCTTTATTCCCTTCCAGTCAGTTCCACAGGAGAAGTTGGTTAACTCAACATCGCTCTGTGTGCAAGCGCATTCACTTTTCACACGTGCAGGAAGGCGGATTGAAAACGTTATCACAGGACGACGCATGCATGGAGAAAAGTCATTTTTCCCATTTACTAGAAAGACAAATTGAGTTGTTTGAACTTCCAAGGAAGGCTGTCATTTAAAAAAAAGAACTTTTAGAAATCAAGGAAACTTTTGTGACAATTATTAAACTGTGAACTGAATATTAAAGTGAACTTGACATGGAATTAGTGCTATGATTTTTGTAAATCGTTTGTTGTAGAGGAACTACCTAATAGGAACTCAGCAGCAGACTTTCATTGAATAACTGGTAAGCATTTTTGCACCTAATCCTCTTTATCTTTTGTGCCTAATAAATTCATCATATCATCATCCTAAGCATTTACTTTAATATATCTATTGATAATCAATTTTCTTACTGGCAAAAAAATATTCACGTTTGTAAATTTCTTTTGAAAGTTAAAAAAAGTCTTTGACTTTTGGCAGTTCTTGTTGTTGTGAAATATTAGTTTTTTAGGTATTCATCATTAAATTTCATGAAACGTTTGCAACAGACAAGCATAGAATAGAGAGATGCATGAATTACTTTTCACTCCTGGCAGACAAAAAATATACACATCATATATTATAACCAACAAAGATTAAAAACCATACATCTTCGTAATGAATATTTTTTTCATAGCCAAGTTAATAATAACTTGTTTAAAAAATTAGTATAAAAAATTAAATTAACACCAATTATAAATGTGGCTGGATCAATATAAAGTTCAATATTAATTTATAATATCTCTGTTATGTCATGCAAAGTGGATTTTTTTTCTCTCCAGCTTGTTGTTGTCGTCAGCAAGAAGAGTACAGATCTTAAGCTTTTAGAACTAAAGCTGGCAAACCTGTTCACTGGCATGTCATAGTATTCATGGCGTATCCAACAACCAAGTTTTTTTTATTCAAAAGTTTCTCTCGAGAGCAGTATCTGCGTGCACTATATTATTATTAGCTATTGACTATTTATTACCAATATTAAACCAACTAACTAAAACTATTTAGTAAAGGAGCATTTTATATGCACTCAAAGACTCAAAGTAAAGTAAATCCACCAGAGAAAAAGAGTCAAGTTAACGGGGATGACTCTGGGAAAAGCAAGCAAACCATAAGTAAAAAGTCATAAGGTCACAGTCACATCATAATAAGCGTTTCGTTCTGTCTCCAAAGTCAACTTGACGTCTTTCTTGAAAGGTTCTCATACACATAAAAAACCACGTACATAATACTAATCATTTAATAATGTTCTTCGTCTCTCTGCTTCTATAAATCTATATGTACTGGTTTTGCCTACTGCTGCCTAAATATTCCCAATAGTATTAGGTATACTAAGATGAAGAATAGGGACAGGGGTAAATCTAGTTTATGATGTCGATTCTTGATCTGCCTTTTTTCATTGCTTCTTGTTCTTACAGGCAATTGAATAAAACCAAAGTATTGCACCGTGTGGTGTTGTGGAATAATATGCAGCATGTTATGCAACCGTAAATTATGGAACATTTGTGAAGATTGATTTACAGTTTACACATTTTTTTAGAGTTTAGGCTTCAAACAAATATTCATATTATCATGCTTTCTTTCAAATCGTTTGACCGAAAGTATCCATTATAAAATTATTTCACGAGAATAGCATGACAGAAATATTTGCTCGTTTTTTTATTCATATAAATCGCTGTTTTTCCAGCAATGAAATGAAATAAATATTTTACGGACAAAAACCGTTTAGAAGGAATAAACTAATGTCATCACACTATAGCTCATGCAGTATATCGGATTGGCTTTTTTTTGCCCTCTCAATCCTCTCAAAAACAAAAACGCAGTAGTTGGTAGTTGTTGTCGATTTCAATGAAATATTCTCCTAATAAGATAATCATCTCTTTAGGTTGTCTGTGTTAGCTGGCTTACACAAACGGAAGAAGATTTCACGATTCAAATTACAAACCTGATAAAAAGTTCATAACAGCAGACCATATTATACTTTTAGGCTTTTCTTTTATGCTAATCTTATTTAAAAATGGTTCCTTGCCGATTTTACCCTAAATCATACATAGCTCATAGAAAATTAAAATTTACATAGGTACACCTGAATTGCAGTGTGTACATGACCGGCAAGTAAACCGCCATTTCTAACCTATGACACCCCTGCAAAAAAAACTTCATTCATTGTCCCCAAAAATTCTATCAGGGAAAAAAATCAACATATTATCGTTAGTTTTATGTTCCGTAAATATTATAAACATTCAAAAGATTGTAATTGATTTTTATCATTAGCATCCTCATCCTCAGATAAGAAGAGTTTGTTCATTTTTTTTCAAAATCCACCATACTATCGTTAAATTACTACTAGACTAGGAAATCCAAGGCTTCACAATATGCATTAACCTTTTTGCAATGAATAAGGGTATATGGTGTAGATTGAATTGAATTATTGTAGCTGGAGGATGAGAGAAAAATGTAAATCTTAAAAGAAGTGGTGGTGGTCGCATGATAAGAGTTAAAACCTTTCTTGTTGTGTCCTATCCTCTTTATCTGTTCATTTCTGGAGAGACAGAAACAGAGACAGAAACAGAGACAGAAACCCATAAAAATGTCGAATGTCTAAAAATCTAAACCTAAGCTATGCAAATGTATTGTCAATGGCATAGCAGAGAGAACTTAAGAAGATAAGGAAGGACAGCTAGCAAACAGACAAAATAAGTTTTTATAAGATGCCTTGCATTGCACAGATAAAAAAAAATTACATTTTTAGTTGCACGCGGTGGTGTGGTAGCTAGTAGGAAGTGGAGAGAAAATGGAAGCTTCACTTGCCCTGTCTACTTTGATTGAGGGATGAAGGATTCAATTTAACTTTTGTTTTCCAGTATTTTGTCAGCACAGCATACGTATGAATTTTATGTACGACCCATGCATTGCTTTGCTTCCTTCATTATTTTCGTAAATTTTACGAACTGCTGCAAGTAAAGTACAGATTGAGACGTTTACGTTTTGACTGGTACTAGATACCGGCTGGCCCGAAAATCGCATTCATTCACATTGCCAGTGCTTTTCTCCTGTTGCCGATTGCATTACTTCAAACTATATTGAACGTAAGTACATTGAATTTGAAATTTTTGAAACTGGGCGGGAATTTGTAAAAAACGTTTAATGCTCATTGCTTTCTTTCTGCTGAAATAAAATTGGGAAATGGTGAAAATTTGGCAGTTAATACAAATCGAAAGTGCTCTTTAGTTTTGCAGAGGAGACAATGCACAATAATGCAAAATTTATCGAGACATTATCATATCATCAACACTGATTAATTAAATTAGACTATCTGAAACTCTACTTAACCTCATCAACTATCAACCTATTAGTAGTTTTTTAACCCTCTTATCATCCACCTTATCTTATCGGTATAATTATTAATAAACAGCAGCAGCAAAAACTAATTGATTACTACCAAATTAAAAGGATATTATGGCAATCCAATGTAATATGGGGAAAGTAGGTACT
>JAHZMZ010005281.1:0-10853 GCA_027743805.1 Lepidocyrtoides sp. E14
CTATCGTACGTCCAACAACTAAACATATATATAATATAATATACAAAACGTATAGACAAAGTCATGGATCGTAAAAAACTAAAACGATACCGATACCTCATGCTGCAAAGGGTAAATAACGATACCATTACCGCGTTTTTTACTTCATACCCATCACTGGGGGCGTTTATGTTTTTTGTTGGTTTTCAAGATGATTTCCTTTACCACTACAATAGGGAATCAGCATTGGTAGTAGTTTTGCAAATAATCATAGTGAGTACTCATTTAAAGTTTGGATTTTCATGTGATTGCGATTTAACAAGTGAATGTTCCACTGTCGCGCTTGGTTGCTAAATTTTACGTGAATTTTAAATGCGGAAAATTTTTCAATACACTTCCAAAAATCAGAGACGTTTATATGAGGATTGTCTATCTCTTCTGCTCTATTCTCTATGAACTGAGAAAGACGTAAAAGGATGCTCCAAGGACATTTTGGCCGACGCGGTGGAATAGCTATATGTGCATGGTAGATCGATTTGAAGTTGATAAATAAGTTTACATTACAAACTTGTTTAACAACAACCTTGGTATTTCTCAATGAATGCAAGTTTTGATTCTTAGCTAATCCAACAACCCTAGATCAGTCTAAAGTACAAAAAAAATCTGTGAATTGATTGATGCAGAGTTGATTGCAAGTGTCATATTTTCCAATAGATATAGGAAAGCTGGATACATTGATATACCAGTCACTACTAGAGTCACTTCTACAAAGCCTAAAGACGAGAAATTGAGCCAGTGCTTCAAAATGCATAGTATATTCTCGATCCCCGCATTAAGATGTCGGTTTTTCGGCGTAAGTGGCATTGACAGAATAATTTTATTGTTTGTTTCCTTTTTTGTTTCATTAGGTTTCTAAAGTTTTCATTTTCTGACATTTTTTAAGTGAACTGGACGGGAGAGACGCTGCCTGTGCATACTTCTGAAGCCGTGGTTATGAATATGTTCCAGCTTGAGTTATGTGGTTATGAATCAGCGAGAAGATCATACAGAATATGTCAGTGAAGTCGTTGTGGAATGTAATGATGGTTTTTTACGATATTAACGGACGCTACTTTGTCTACAGCACAGCAAAATGAAATTGAGCAATACCTAAAGGAACCGCGTTCACCGGCATCGTCGTGCTCACTAAAGGTTTGGGAGTGCAACTCGGCAAGATTACCTGTACTTTTTCAAATTGCCAAGAAATACTTGGCAATACCTGCTTCATCCCCTGGCGTTGAGTTTAATTTTTCAGTTAGTGGTTGGCTTACTGGAGCAAAGACGGCATGCATGTTACCAAAAAATGTTTTCCATTTACCAGTGGTCAGGGAAGACGTAAAGAAGGAAACCGGAAACTTTAAGTAACCATACTTGTTGTGTCAAATATATTTTTTTCTAGTTTAGTTAAAAGTCAGACCAACAACCTAGGTTGTTGGTCCAAACCAAGCGTGTTTTGTTGAAAAAATATAACCACCACATTATGAAAGTGTTTCAATCTTAGAAGAAATATACGAAATAGAAAAGCTAAGCAATAGAAAAAATCCGTGAAAACTGTTCCCATTTTAGCCGTGCCTAAGTTTGTTTGGTTACCCCCGGTCTATGGGATTCCCCGATTCATAGGATACCTTGTATCCAAAATTTCAAGAGACAATGGATGTTTGTATTGCTTAGCTTTGTAAAGGTTTTGGTCCCCTACCTACATATCAATACACTGTGCTATGTATTCCACATGAGATAGTGAATGGTCTGTGCGCAACGGATCTATGTAGCTTAAATGATGCGTAAGTACAAGAGTAAAGTTGTGTTTCGATTTCCGGTTTATTGAGAACTGAACTCAACTTTTACAAGTCTCTTCTGTCATTAATTCTCCTACTGTACTTCACATTGTCATAAATATACACTCCTATAGGTATTTGCATACCCTACATATATGGTTTAGGGCAACTACCGTCGCCCTATGCTACAGCTTTTCTATTTCGTATATTTCTTCTAAGGTTTCAATTGTACTTGTCTTAATATTTCTTGATACATGTTAATGAATTTCACTTAAGAAATGTGTTTAATTGCATTTATGTTTATTTAAACTGTAATTCTGTTTGTTATAAAAATTCCAGAAGTTTCTTCTGATGCGACGAGTAGGGTACCAATGTCAAGATTTCAAATATTATATTGTTAATGGGATATCTTTTCTATTGATTACAATTGAAGCATTGTTATATTCGATTTTAGCAACATTCGATTCGAATTTGACAAGGTGTGGGTTAGAGATTCGATTCGAATGGCGTGAGATTTGATTGTTTGGCGATACGGCTCGGCAAAATAATCTTAACTTAATTCGAATGTTCTTATATTCGATTCGTTTGAATTTTGAGTAGATTCGAAGATTCGGTGATTCGATTCGACTCTCATTTTCATGATGTTCAATGATTCGGTTCGGTCAGATATTTTTGACAGGTCTGACCACGATTGACAAGAAGCAAGCAAACGGGCCAAAGCAATCAGTTGGAAATTTGAAAATGTACCATGTACAAGAATGAAGTGGTGCAGATTTTGTGCCACTGCAAAGAACGCTCCACTCTAAGAAAGACTAAAACAAACATTGTGGATGTGAATCTAAAGATATTGTTCGGACTGTGATCGAAGTCTCTTGGTAAATGTCGGTTTGTGAAATGAGTGGGTTTGTGTTGTTGAATATGACACCGTTGGTATGCTTGCTTGAAACATGTATGCAGAGAGAGAGGTGGTGGAGGTGGTGATTGGGTATGTTGCTTGTATCTGAATTTTTGAGGTGGTGCTTGAGTGAATTACTTGCTGCTATGGCCGTATATGGGTTCTTGCTGCTAAAGCCTGCTGGGTGCTCAGTCAAGAATGCATGCCAAGTGCCAATGTCAAGTAATTGCAATTAAAACTTTTGATTACTTTAAACTAGAATATGATACATTTATTCAGACTGTTAAATTGTGGCTTGTAAAATGTCTATCTTTTACTGGTGGAAAAGTCAAACGTTCGCCTTGAAGGCTGAGAAGAGAGTGCTTGTCATTTTCAAAACCTTCGTCTGCTATGAAGGAAAAATACAATGTACATGAATGCTTGTGTGCGCTATGGCACTTCACAAAGAGAGAGAGAAGAAATATTATGTAGAACAAAAAGGTAGCTTACGGTACAATGAACTATTCTTCTCTCAAATCATAAATTAGATTTACATAAATACGTCAATTGGGATTATGATAATCAGCTTAATAATTTCTTTTGTAGCTTACACACAAACTCAACAAAAGGAGAATTCATATCTACTATTAAGTGTAAAGTAAGTTTGTATCCGTATTTTGTTGTTGCAAATTTTACAAAGGCAAATTTTAGGATAAAATGTAGTGATTACTTATATATCATTATTATTATTACCATTGTTTGGTCTTATTACTCAAAGATAGTAGTTTCGGTTAAAGATTTTACAGCTTTTAGATGATATTAATAAGTAACAGCTTTGTTTGCAATTCCCCTTCTTGTGAGAGGATGAGAGGATTAAACAACCTTCTACAAACTTTTAGTACTCTCCTTCAAGAGTCGTACCTTACTTAAATAAGTTTATGACCGTAAAACATTGGTGAATATATTTTTATATGGATGTTACTATTCTACTCTCTACCTTTCTTTCAGTAAGCCTGTATCACTTTCCGTAAAAAGTCAATGCTAATCTTCTACCCCATCTATACTCTCAGTCATAAAGAGCAACTTCAGTTACTCAACTAGAAAAGTAGCAATACTTTTAATCATCTTAAAATTATTTCCTTCTTTTCATATTGTCTACCCGGCGACAAGATTAAGATTAAAAGCAGCAACAAGTATTACATTGGGACTATTGGGAGTGAATTAAAACTTTTTTCAGTAGCCACGGTATCTTCCTCCTTTTAAGTATTTATTTTAGGGCCGCTACTACTCAAAAGAGTGCAAATAAAATTGGAGCTTACTGGTACAAAGTTTATAAGAATGATTCAACGTAATAAACCGTTAAGTAAGAAGTAAGTTGATTCATTTTTGAAGAAAAAATGGCGCACAGCTATATGAACACAACACATTTTCCATAAAGACACAAAGAGGATAGAATTAATTACGGCTCGTTGTTATAACCACAAAACACAAAACTGAATAAGACGATGCAAATCACTCGGCAGGAGAGACTTAAGAAGGAAAAAAACCTGTCCAATTTCACTCTGGATGTTTCTGCAGTTGCCTTTTTGAAAACGTAATAAAATTTTGTTACGACTTGTCGACAACTGTGAAGTATGAAAGAAGGGAAAGTGATGGAAAAATTACTAAACTCCCTGACAAGTATGTATGTAAAGTGACTGACAAATTCTGATTCTACGATGTTGAATGGAATTCTAGTGAAAAAGACAGAAAATAAATGTACGAAAGAGAAATATAAAGAATCATTATTATGTTACTTTCATTCCTGTCACTTAAAAACTTTTAATTTCCTCTGACTTGTCCCATTTTATTTTGAAACATAAAACGCATAATAAGCAGCAGCAGCTCTTCTGTATTTTTCTCAAATAAACTCTAGCTCTTTTTAAAACAAGTTTGTTTTGAATTTCAAACCCAAGCGCTGCCTCACACTTTACACATGTCAGGGAACTTTGTTTGGCTTAGCAGCTTTAATTCAAAGCCTTTGCAATAACCGTTTGTAAATAAAGCGAACTATGTACATCTCAATAATAATGTTGTGTTTCTGTTGATCAAATAGAAACTCAATTATTTTTTCTCTCCATCATCATCATGCATACTGCTTTCAACTAATTTTTTCATCCAACACGAATTACGAGAAATTATAGAAGTAAACTGGATTGCACCAATTATAAAATATAGTACATGGAACAACACATACTTTCTCGAATCCACATTGCCGGATGGTAAAACACCTACGTATAAACGCTATGACGCATGGAGAGCTTCCAATTTTCATATTATTCTGTTTACAGATACATACATATCAATCGCTCATTAGAACAATTTACCCATTGAAAAGCATAGACTTTTAACATTGGTCCCTTTAGTGAGAGACTTAAACCGTAAATGACAATTTCAAAGGAGAATTTCCATGCTTGTTATAAAACACTGGCGCTACTTCGGTGCAAGCTAAAATTTAGTAATACAGGAATAGTAAACATTTGAACTTTAGATAGTTATCCTCATTAGCAGAAAACAGTTTTATGGTATAAAACCTACTCTTGAATATAATATACCAGAATCAGAATAAACTTATCATAATACCCATTGAAAATACATATTTCCCAGGAATTTATGTACAGGTTGGAGTGATTTCAATTTCCGAATTAAGCGGTGTTTAATGCCATTATTTCAGCTGAAATGGCTTTTACTATATGCTTCCACTTGTTTGGAAATGATGGAAAAAAACTCAAAAATGTTTTCAGTTCACTCTTTCCGAAGAACTTCAATTGGAACATGTAGTAAAAAACAAAAAAAGGTAATAAGCTAATTTAATTTGTTGTCTTGCCTTCCACTTTCCTGAATCTAATCTGACTGTAAGGACACAGCAGATGATTAGCTATATTTTTTGTCGAAAATAAGAATCCAGCTAGATACACATACTTATAGATTATATTCATAATAATATGTATGTTAAATAGGTAACTAGGCTGTAAACAATTACTGAACTGACTGTGGGCGATAGCCCTCAAGATACTTTTAACGAGATCCAGGAAAACTAAGAGCCTTTTTACTTACAAACGTATATATTTTAGCCAATATAATGAGCGTATACTTATGCCTAATCAAAAACCGAGGATCTATAATTAAATAGAGCAACTCATCCTGATATTTATTCAGGAACTTGTAAAGATACATAGTTATGTATATTTTCCATGGACGTATATGTAAATACTTTCCAAGTAAACTCATTATTGGTATTTACAATTTACATCATTGCCTCTTTGGTTTTTCGAATTATTTTGGATTTGTCATTTCAGAAGATAGCATTACAAGTAGAGGAAAAGTTTTAGAATACAATTTTGGTTATTTTAACATCGAGCAATTTTCATGCTACAATCTTTCCGCTTCTCTTCCTTTGACCTCATTTGAAAGTAATACCCTATTCATAATATTTTTCCTCTAAATCTGAGCTCCAACTCAATGCAAGGCAAAATCGTAAAACTGAATACATGTGCACACAAAAAGACAGAGTGGGGATCTCGTCAAAATGGAATAAATTTTTTCAAAAGCCTGCCTGCAGCACTGAGGAGAAGTGAGAATAGGTATGTAAGATCAGGTCAGGTTGGCTGCGTTTTCCCTGAATTGGAAATCGCAGCACTGCAAAATTGTAAACCAGAAAAATGTAGCGCTATTCTATGTATTGCCTCCATTCATATTATGTCTTTAACAGCCCAACAGATTTTTTACTTGACAGGATACAAAATAATAAGCAATTTCCTCCTCATCGTTCCTTACCATTTCTACCCTTAAGAATTTATTCAGTGCTGAGATTTTCAAGTAGTTTAATCACGACTCCATTTACAGAATCGTCCTTGCTCAAGTGTCATTAAAAATAAATAGGAAAATTATTTAGTTTCTTTCCACCAAATGCATAGTACTCGATTCAGACCACGTTTCAGTCTACAAAGTTATTTCTCATTTGCAATGTTTTGTTGCTATTGCAAAGATCCATTAGAAAATGTCTTCAATGTTGATGGACTTGCTTTTTTGGTTTTACTTTGTGTTTACTGTAAGGTCCTTTATTAAGATACAGTGATTTAGATGGCATTTTCAATGCATCCATGGGTTAGTGTATTAATGCATTACATGGAAAAGTTTAAGCCAACACATTAGAGTTCATTATGCTGACTTTAAAAGCAAAATAGATATGATTTCTTTGACTAAACTTCACGTAAAATGTACAAACTTTTGAAATTGCGTATATTATTTATGGAATCTCCATTCCCTGTTAAGTTAATGCAGTCCAAGAATGGAACTTGAACGAGCAAAAAGTTTGCTAAAAAGTCTTGTATACAGCTTGAAATGGCTCTGCCATTTTATCATTAGCCTCATCATTTTAAATAACATCTTACTCCCGTGCTTCCTATTATACTTTATTAAAAAATAAAGGACTATTGGCCAGCAAGGTAAATTACAAAGTAAACGTTTTCAACTTGCTACCAACCTGTCCACCCTCTCTTCTCTACCGTGCACGGTCTCGTTTGAATTTTTGGGCGTTTTTCTCCTGTTTCCTTTGGTATGAATCAGTTGAATTTCTCCTGATAGCCTATGTGTTCTATCTGCAACTGGGTAGTGGTAAACCCAAAAATAATCATAAATACAGTGATGGTGATTGCGTATCTTCACCCACCTCTTTCCTTCTTCACCACTTGTGAAACAAGAGAGTGGCTGCCAAAATGTTAAAGAGAGGCCACTTAAATTTGGACATTTTATTCACCAACGCATGAAAAAACTTAAGAGAAACGCGTCTTCAAAACAGGATCACACACCACCTTTACCACAACTATAAAAGTTGTACAATACTGTTGCAAAGTTGCTGAACTTTTTGGTATTAACATTCCTGTTTCCCCATCATTGCAATCAGGACATTTGAAATACAAGAGATAAGCTAGCAGGAGAAAACAAGGTCTGAGCGGTATTCATAAAAGCAACTGAAAAGATGTGTTTCGAGGTCGGCAGTCATTGTCATTTAACTATTAAACCAATGAACATCTCCAAATGAGTACTATTTTACTTTTTACCTGTGTCACGAATCGTAGTAGCTGAACAACAAGGAAACGCCATCTTCTCAGGAGAATAGTGTGCTATGTAATGGATGGACAGACAAAGTTGGTAAAATCAGTGTGCGTCCAGGTACTTACCGAAATAACACACAAGACCAACTAAAGTTACAACAACCAAACCACTACTACCACCACCATAGCCACTTATACGCACAAGTTTTTGTCGTTTTCGTTTTTAGTTTTAGTTCAACTTGCAACTTGCTTACAATGTACAAGCTTACAAGTATTGCAATGTGTGTTTGGTGAGTGGTGAGAGAGAGAAAGACAAGAGAGGAAGATGAGGAGGAAACTTTTCTTTTTTTACAACTACCGATTTCCTAGACTAGCTCACTTTAAGGGCACAAGCAGTCAGGCAAACATTAAGGTTAAAAATATGCGGTGAATGCACTGGTATTTGGTACTGATGCTGTACCTAAAAGGAGTTTGGTGGTGGTGGTTGTGGTGGAGTGATGAGCCATTACTAAAATCGTTTTTTAAATTTCCATTTATATTCTTGATGGTTTGTTGTAAATATGTAGGAATATGTAGCATGTATAGTTCCTTCATGTCTGTGACGTCGCCTATTGAGTGAGTGTACGTGGCCCCTTTAAAAATTATACTCACCATCAGTTCCTTCCCACAGAGAAAAAAGCGACATTGTGTGATCACAGAGATGGGAGTATAATGTCAGTGGTTTTTGGACCGTATACCATGTTTTATATTCTTTTGATGTAGTTGTGCTGTGCATGTACCTTTTCCAAATATCGGCAACTTTAGGAAGAGAACTTTGTTCAAAGTCTTTCACTTTCGCTATAACTCAGCTCAGTTTGGGAAGTCTGGTAACTTTACATTTTCCCCTGTCAAGATGTGGAATATGTTTTTCCTCATTGTATCTTAGTTACCATGCTTGACATAACTTACTTGCTATGCAATGGCATGTGGTATTGGTGTGTGCCTTTGAAGCACAAAAACCCAGGTTGGTTGGAGTGGAACTCAAAGTGGAAGTTTATACGTGGAGGTTGTAATCTTTTTTTTGGGATCTCTTTGCAAAGGAAGAAAGTTGTACTGTGTATTTGTTCATATCGAAACGAGTGATGATGATATTCTATGTGCTACATAGAATGTGTGTGCTGACTGGGTAGAGAAGACACTAGAAATCTGATGAAGAAAAAAAGTTACTTTTGCATGTTTTGAGAATACTTACTGCTACCAATGCAAATTGGTGCTTCTCTGTCAGTCTTTTAAAATGAAAGTGTTACAGCAAAAACAGGATTTCAAAATATATAAAACTTGTCAACCAAGTCGACTTAAAGTAGAAAAGCCAGTAAATAATAATACTAAGCATAAAATGTGGAATACCGGGTAAAGAAATTACACCATTAACTTGCCATTAGACTAGCAGCAAGTAATAATTATGGCTTATGGGCTTTATGTACGTAATATCGTATATTTTCATTCTGAAAATCAGCTCTGCGGTTTGGGTATGTATGCTCGAAGAAAATAATGAATAACAATGGTGGAAGTATATATGATGTGCAAATCCTTGAAAATCCTTAATTTTAGCCCCATGGCACGTTCAAAGTACTTTTCTCATTGGTCGATTCTATAACTTGCCTGGAAAACGCTCTCACTTGGCTTCGTCCTGAATAATTTGAAGAATCGGCTCAGTTTAAAACATAACTCATTACACTGCATGATCATGTGTCAAAAATGAAGAAAAGTTCTCTGTTAGTTGAAATTTTAACCAGAAATAGTCGATCATAAAATATTTTAAAATAATCGAAAAAAATAGAGCCATTCATTCAACTTCCCATACAAGCAGACTTTTGCATTAGAGTAGTGTTAAGAGGATGCTTGAAGACAGACGTAAAAATGCTGCTCAAAACATTCGTACAAAATGTTTACAGAATTTATGTGAACCCTCAATTTAACATAAACATATAAGTACCCTAACATGGAGTGAAATTTTGTGGTGATATTTCTAAAATGGTACTTTTGCAACAAACACAAGTACACATTTTGGCGTTTGACATTATTGCACTGCCAACGGACCGAGCAGACAAAGGAAGAATTCCAGCTTCATCATGTCGAAAGACATGGAAGATAATTTATGATTTTCGTTCCATTCACATTTTTTATCCCATATAAATGCTTGCTCTACTATTTTCCTTGCTCATCATCGTTTTTTGACAGGATAACCCAGCCATACCATTCCGTAATATCAATTCAAATACATGGCATCATCGATTCACTCAGCTCTGCGTTTTCAATGGTACTTATCCTCATCGACACACAAACCACTCAAAATACTAGAACCATTTGGGGAAGTATGTATACCGCACCGTCTTCATCGGGGATTTTGAAAAGTACATATTTTCGTCAGCCAGCCTCACTGCTCTTGAATACCCTTCGTGTTTTTTTTCAGCGCAATTTTGGCTGAAAGGGAAATAATAAATATGACATCGTTTTGACAGCAGATTATATACGATCCTGAATCCTACGTACGTACGTACATATGTATGTGTAAGTACAAATATTATTAGGTGTGTTTTCTTGATGGTTTATTAAAAAATAAACTGACAAAGTGCTGTAAACTTCCATATTTTCCCCTTCCACTGGTAGTAATAACAACACTTTAATCCCAAAAAAATAAGTGGAACCAGCAGGAATGTATGTAACGTAAAATTCTACATTTTGGCAAAGTGTTATCAGCTAAATCAGTCGTTCTTATTATATAATAACTAAACTATAATCAGTATCATCTTAAAATGTAAGTATTCGGTGTAGAGATGGACTGTTTTTTAAACACTTTTTCTAGTACCACTTTAGCTACCGCCAAAAATCTATCTATCATTTTTTGGGTTTATGTAATCGCACCTAAGGTAAAAAAATCTACTAGCCACTACTACTCCAGCTTCTTCTTTTAATTCTCTGTAATGATCCTCAGTGAATTCTGTAAGTATGCCCTTTAAAAAAGGGCACTTGACGAAAGAGGCAGAGCAGTAGGAGTTGCAGAAAAGCCACTTGTTTCTTCAAAATACCAAAGGAACCACTCGCATATTA
>JAHZMZ010005282.1:0-10033 GCA_027743805.1 Lepidocyrtoides sp. E14
TGTCAAAAAAGTGACCAAGATAAATGTGTTTAGTCCTATCAGCGTTTTCAATGTGAGATGTAAAGTAAAGATTGAGAAGTTCTCTATTGTAATTCGTGTTCCATAGTGGTAAGCGATAAAAATATAAGTATGTGATAATTATAATTATTCGGAAGTCTAGTAGAGAGAGATACATAGAAATACAAGATTGAAGGTTGCACAGTATATAAGATGGTGCAAAACGAATACTTTACGCCCACTTTACTAAACTCTATGTGTTGTTGTTTCTAATTCTTGTGGATTGGGGACAGTTGTTGTGCCGTTATTTTTTATCGTATACTGATATTGTCGCTTGAATGACTTATTTACTTTTCTTCCTTGTTTCAAGGCAGTTTGTCTCTTGGAATTCCCTGCAGATACTCTCCTGGCACCCTGACGTCTTCGATTACCATCAGCATGATGTGGAGTGCTATTCGAAAGTTCAGAGTCGCCTTCATTGTCATTCTGAAGAACTCGAGCGATAACCTGAAATTTTCCCAAATAAGCGGGTAGATTATGTACCTGTTTCCCAATAATGCAGCAAGCGCATGAGCATTTGAATGATATTATGCTAGCAGTTTTAGCCACTGACCTCTCCATCACCTCTGCCAAGTGTCTGCAGAGGTGGATATTGAAGGCTCCTGGTGTTCAGTTGAGTAGGTGTAGGAGGGAGCAAAAAGTCATCAGTGGCTGGTACTCTAGAACGTCTATGGTAGGTTGCTGCTGGGTCACTTGAAATTTGTGAGTTAGTCGTGCTTCCTCTAGCAGAGCGAGTCCTTTCAGTTCTTACGTTACGCCTGAAAGATGAGGTCCTTCCATAGTTTTGATCCTCCGCTGTTTGACTGCCAGTTGATGCGGTTTGGGAAGAATCTCCAGATTTTAGCTGAATGTCAGACTGCGACCTACTGTTACGATTTCCATCTCTTTCAGTCCAGGCTGCTGAAGTTCGGTGATGTGGCAATATTCCATTTTGGCCAAAATTCCTAGTGTTCAAACTGCGGGGCTCATTGCGACCTCCTATGAAACATTTTTGAGATTCATTGCATTAGCAGAGACAACTACAACGCAAAGCAAGATTTTTACACAAAGACAAATACACAGGTATATGCTAACGGCCTTTCCATTTGTACCTGTGGCTTGGAAACCCTCATACAATCGTAGGCCTTCACTGTCGGTAGTAGCAGGCTCCTCAAAGCGAGAAATAATGGCAGCAGCAGGACGGGAGTCAGTCCTATCAAGATAACTTGATTCCAGGATGGGTACTCCATCTGCGGTTCGCTGAACATTTGTACCATAAGTTGGGACTGGGGCAACCGGAATCTGTCTTTTTCTTCTTGATCGAGGCTCCTCTACTGTGACATCCTATTGCATATGCACACAAATAATCATGTAGTCTTGATTAACAAATGTTACTTGAGCGTGCATATACAGATATGAGCTATGATCTAAGCGTTCGTTGCGCAGCTATATGTATATTGGTTATGATACAAATGTCTTTGTGCTATGTGGTATGATTTAAAAAAAAAAGTTATGGACAAAAGGATTCCAGTATAAATAACCTTTGCTTCTCTTCCTGCTGATTCATGTTCACAAGTGGACTCCTATGCGTCATGGCTTTGACCATAATACACACCACTTTTTATGCCGTAAATTCCTTCCAAATAGATAATAAGTAAATATATATAAGTCTTAGTGTAAGCATAAGTATATTCGGTCATAATTTTAAATAAATTTTCAAATATGAAATAGGTATCCTGGCTGATATGCTGGCTTAATTTTTGCAAATCTTTGAACGACGCGACCGTTTAAAATGTAAGAAGAATATTGCAAAGTTTGATACTCAAAAGATTGAGTCATTAAATTGTTCCATTCATTTGGATTAATCTAGCTGACTTCACACAGAGTTGAGAACTGATGTTCCAAGAAATGACTGTCGAAAGATTATCAGACGGCATACGTCTCATAGAATTTATAACGAATGTTCACGTACCTCTAACTATTTCATAATAATATTGTTACATAAACTAGTAGGTAGACTGTTGTGCTGAGCAAACCGCAAAGTATAAGCAGGCTATCTACAACTATATTTAGAATGAGTAATAAATAATTTTTGAGCTAGTTTTACAGAAACAGCTTACAAAATTCTCTTTTTATCAAAAGATATCATAACCAATTAAATTTCCAAGAGTTTATCTACAGTGAACATTTACCATTTCCCATGTATACAAGTTTGATATAATATGTTATTTGTATCAAGTACAATATTCGTCGTGAGGTAGAAATTATACGCTCGATGTATAACATCAATTGACTTTTTAGTCCTAACTTTTCAAAAATCAAATTGGCACAGTGGTGTTCTGTGTTCTATAGTGAAACGGTCATGGTCAAGGTAAAAATACATATGCTCAACTTTTTACAGAATTGTTTATTGAATGTCCTCTATTTGATTAAGTACCTATGTTTAAGAATTGAATCTGGCTTCGTTGGTAAATATATGACAAATAGAAATCTGTTTTCACGTTCCTTTAGCATGGCTTCTGTTACATCTTCTAAATTCATATTATAGACAGATCATGAACCTTGTCTTAACATGGATCAATCAATTAAAGATCTGGAAAAGTCAACTACTCTTTTCGACTTTGACCCCGAAAGTAAACCGCTCATGCATGGTGATGAGCCTTCCGCTATAATATTTTCGTTATTGCTAAAAATTGATACCTTGAATTGAAGAAGTGAGAATGATCAATAAGACACCTCACGGTTTCAGGTGAAAAAAATGATTGTCTTTGTTTGCATGTTTTAGCATGTTTCTCTCATGATCTTTACTATCATTATATATGTAAGTTTCTAAAAGAAAACCCGTTGGTAAAATATGTGTGAAATTGAAATGTTTGAGTAGAAAAACTGAGAAAAAAAGTTGTTTCAACTTACCCCAAGAAGATCTTTGTCATCGTGAAGCTTAACAACTTGGTTTTCTTCATCCTTGGTTGCATATTCATCATCATCGTCTGCATTCTCCTCAGAACCATAAACACTAGAGTGAGTTGGGATTTCATATTCAAAATCCTTCTCTGATACGTGCAAAGGCCCGTACTCTTCTTCCCACATCTCGTAAATGCCTGAAAGTTCTTTCTCCAGTGATGAGATGCGATATTCATAGTGATTCAATTTGTCTTCGTACCTAACAATAAATGCTGTAGTGACAATGGCCACTACAAACGCAAAGACAATAGCTGTCGTAATAAAACACTTGTTCATGGTTGTAGCACCTTTCTCTCTACCAATGTATCTGATGGATGACTCTGTACTTTGCGCACTATGCAGCTTATTCGCCGGAATGAGTATTTCTGAAAACTCCGGCTTCATGGCTCTGAAGTTATAAGAAGGTGTGTGTATTTAGCTTTGAAAAGAGTGGTTAATACTGGCGTAGCTAAATGAACTGTGACGATGGACAAGAAATGACTTAATGATTAACTTTTTTTTTCTCGAAAAAAGAAGATGTTAATAAGAGTATAGTAACATCTCTTGGAAGGTTTTTTTTCAAAGAAAAAACTTGTTCCAGTACTACACAGAGAAACCTCGACTTTCTGGTTTGCGTTTTGCAGATAAAATATGAAAAATTTGTAATGTGCAATGTAATGTGAATGATCGACCAGAGCAAACTTAATCCGCTTGTCACTTTGCTCCACCACAAAAATGTGTTTTTCTCTGTGATGATTGGAATGGTGACTGAAGACTCGATAAAATGTTCCCGACCGTCAGCCTCTTTATATATGCTGTTGACTTTAAGTCTCTACGCATCCTCATCACTCGTGTAAAATAGAACGACACGGAATAACGTATACGGTCGTCGTTACGTATATTTTGCATTTAAAACTTCAAACATGCAACGGCCTAGTATATACTCACTAACTCACTCATATATATAATATATATTACTCAATAATATTTTGCCCGTGTCATCACCAGTGTAAGTAAATTGTAACGTTTCATTTGGGGAAGAAGGAAAACACTTCTAACTACTGATGATGATATAATAAAAAATCATACATATATTAATACATTTGGGCTATAGTTTATGTTAAAAACAAAAGATCAATACATTCATACAGTGCCTACTCTATACAATAAACATTACTTTTAATGGAGGGTGAAAACATGTCCAAAAGACAGAGATTTTAAATGGCTAATAAAAATATGTGTGAATTGATGATTTTCGTAAAGACTTCTTTATTAAGTTTTATATTAGTAAGTAATAGTAATGTAAACATAAAAATAAAGTTAGCAAAGCAGAACCGCATTCCATCCACAATACATAAAGCATGTTGTCATCTACCTAAAAACGATATTTATGTTACAAAATTGTAAACAAGGATTAGTACCAAAAATTTGTTCGATTAGTATTATGAAGAATGCGTATTTTTCAGCCCAGTGTATAGTCGACTTGACTTGTATGTAGGGGATTAACAGAAAGAAACACTACATTTACACTAATGTTTATCAATACTTAATATTATTTTGTACTGCGCATAACATTGAATGTTATGCATATATTTAAGGAAGAATAATATTTTATTGCGTTCACAGTTCATTTATACTACTGCTACTGCTTAAATGAACTAAATCGAAAGAGAGAGAGAGAGAAGAGACGTTCTAAGCAACCACCCACACATGTTGTCATTTGGCATGATGCCGGTTTGGTTAAGTTTACCTCTCTCTTTGTCTTTCTGCTAGTTTCGTTTGTATGATGTTCACGGGAAGTTTCTTTCGCTGCGGCTGTTCGTCTTCGCTTTGCAATGATCATTTTTTCAAAACATTCATCATTATTCTTGTTGACTTTTGCATATTGGCCAAGTTGCCAATCTCCTTGTCCATGACTTGTTTTTATGTTTACAAATTATTTCTGTTTCAATTACCGGTTCATCTTTTTCATTCATGTTTTTATCGTGTGGGAGTCGTGGTTTTGACGTTTCTTGACGTTTGACAATGTTGACTTTTACATATTTTTTAGTTTACAGAAACTTGATCTAAATTAAGTTGGATGCGTGGCAAAATTGGTTATTAAATTTTATGTTATTTTTCAAGTCATGCATAAACCAATGAATCCATTTTTATTGCTAAACGTTCCGGAATTTTACTTTAAGAAACCTACGCTGCAAATACACGTTCCATGCATCAATAATTGCACCAAGCCATCTTCAGTTTGTGTCAATTATTATTATGCAAATGTAATAACTGAGCAGCTTAGAGTATTCTCTTGGTATAAGGTCAAGTTGTACATAGTAGTAGTCAGTTATCATACAATTTGTCAAAAAAGATGCGGTCAAAAAGCCCAGAGAAAAAGTTCTAAAAGTTTCAGGCTGAAATGTGTAGGGATGCGAACGTATGTGTCTGGCGGTCAGTCTATGTAGTAGCAATACTTTTATTAGAAGCTCACCTTTATGAATCATAATGCATACAATTTACATAATATAGCCTAGTATGTATACAACCCCCATATTTTGATGTTGCAGAATAGGTCAGTATAAAGCATGAAACTTTTCTCAGGTAAGCCGCAATAAAAAATGTGCTCGACCACGTTTTAGACTGCCGTTTAGATACGTATTTGTATACTCCTTTCTCTAATATTTATTCAAGAAAGATTTACTCATTGTACACGATAATGAAAGTCATGTACACCCTCACGCTGTAATATGTGAGGCATGAGGGTGGCATCACGGCACATACATATGTACATAATTCAGCTGCTTTTTAACAAACGTATTTTGGTGGTACACGTATGTACCATATTTTTGTTATAAGTTGAAGGTCAGTGGCACCTTAACTTCCCTATTAAACTTGGCAGATGCATCAATGTCGTCGATTTACCTTGATTGCATCATTCCTGTGCTCAACGTTTCATAAAAAAGTTGATAGCAACAACTGTTTCCCCTGTCAAACGTTTGGCTACGACGATCATTTGCTAGGTAGTTTTCTCATGCAACCAGCCGGAAGCATATTTTCTATAGAGGACGTAAAATGCAAAAAAAAAAACTTTTTTTTTTAGATAAAATATATGTTCCAGATAAAACTCGTTTTTCACCGACGCATATGCTTAATATACTATGCGTGTGTCAAAGTAAAAAGAGAAGCAAAGCTAATAACTTTAGACTTTTAATATTGTTGTTTGGTTTTCAAATAAACGAATGTTTAAAACAATCCTTCCTCTTTTACAAATACTCAACTTGCGATGAAGTAGGCGTGATGCATTGTGCATGGGTTACTTCATATTCAAGCAATTTATTATGCATGATAAAATGATCTGCTTCACTTCAATGCTTGATTAGGTCAATGCAATCCTTATAAAATACTTGACTGGGCAATTAATGAGTTTATTGTCTCTTAAGCGGACATAATTGTAGCATACAAAATGTAGCAAGCAACGGTTAATTAATGTACATTTTGCTAAAAGTAAGTATATTGAGTATAATCACCAGACAGTGAGACATTTCATATCCAAATCAATCCATAGAAAATCGCTACAGTTTGTACTAAAAACACATTAATAGACTTGATTTATAAATGGGAACATGTTTTGTTACGAGACTTTGGTCGAGACTTATGTATATCAATGCAATGATTAGTAATCATTGATTGCTAATTAGCAAGTTATTTGCTACGGCCTGACCTGGCTCAATGGAAGTCAGTATCACATAATCACATCCTTAAATGCAAAAGTAAAACTATCAATTAGATGTATGTAGTTCCTACATTTTTTTCGGCATGATTATTGTGAAACTGGTAGCATTTTTCCATTAATAACGATTCAAATTCCATTGACAATGTTCTTGAGAGTTTAAGGTTAGGGACGCTTTCAGCGTCAACATCTGTGGTCTGGAAAATTCATTTATTTCATTGTTAGGTGCGTGGACATTCTCCTTGACTTACTGTTAAAGTGAAGGATACTTAACACATTGCAGCATTGTAGATGAAATCATGCGTGCAAGAATTTTCCAGTCAAACGAAAAGTGTTATTTTTTTGCCATATAACTTTTAATCCGTAATAAAATCGACTTTCGTACCTTCTTTTAATTATCACTCTTCAGTGTTCAATGCTTTGCAACTATACTTCATATTACTACACCCCCGTGGAAGAATTTGATAAAATAAATAACCTTTAAGTATATACCATTCTTAATTCAGTTAAAATCCAATGGATTCATTAAAGAAATTTCAATTGGTTGAAAATGCAGAAAAACAAGCGTATTTACATGGCATATAAAAACCTCCTTAAGCCTAAGCAGGCTTTTCTTAATATATGTTCAGGGAACTAATTACTTAATAATTATTATTATAAACGCAAATATCACCCTCTGCTGCAGTTTTTATTGACGTACGTATTGACATGACATAAATTACCTCTGCTGTAAAAGTCCGTTAATATGCGAATAGTGAGCAGCTAACTGTACTTTATAGTTTGCAGTGCCTTACTTGTGTGTCTGTCTTTCTGAATGTCTCTACGTTGTAAAATGAGTAAAACGACACACACAGAGGTAATGTCTTTTAATCTGGTATTAAATTTTTTATCCAATTGTCGTTTCCGAGCTTTATCTCTGATGTTTCACTGTAATGTACATACTATACTACAACCACCAAGCACGTTTTGTAAGCATAAATAGCTATAATTTTATAAACCACAAAACATTTGATGATTATTTCAAAATTTAAAATCTAACTAGATACTTAAGGAGTCAGTTGAGTGACGAAATCAAATAATATGTTTTGTCGTATCAATTTGAGTGCGTAAAGCTAGTTCTGCATTAATCATACACCCGACTTTAACATGTCGTAAAGTTAAAAGTCTAACTGACAAAGCTGTATGAACCATAGATAGAATATTGAGAGGCTCTCTGAGAGAAGAATGTTCAACCGTGTTAAAGCTTATTAGTTGCATTACCTACTTAAATTTATGGATTTTTTTCTCTTTACATACAAATAAACAAAAATGTGTAAAAGTAAGAACATATCAATATGCATGTATCATTTTCATTGATTTCATCATTAGTTTTGGGTGTGTGATTAATTGAAACCAGCAGTATTTACTGCAAATGAAGAGAGACGGAATGCTCTATGTTGATAGGAAATTGAATAAATTATGTAAGTTGAACCCTACTTAACCTATGCCCGTTAAGTAATTGAATTATTTGCAATAAGGAATATAAATAAAAAAGTTGCAGATATAGTAAGCAACGTCAATGAACATGTTTTTGCGAATTTTATCGATGTCGGAATCCGCATACAAGATGTATGTCAAAAGTAAACGCGTTGATTTCCATAAATCAGTTATGATTCAGTTTATATTTTATTCATACATAGGTATTCATATTCCACCCAAAATTGACAGTTGAGCTCATGTTTGCAATAAAAGATCATCTTAATTTTAAAAATAATTACATAAAAGTTAAAATGTAGTATATTTAGTGTTTACTTTTGTCCCTAGCATGATATAATCATGAACTTTTCTTTTTTTAAATCAGCAAGGCTGATCAAAAAAGTATACAATTTCTTTCCTGGTAATAAAATAATAATCATGGCTTGAAATGTGTTGAAATTATCGTAAAAAATGAAATACTGACAAATTTGCTCTCGCATAATAGTTATTACTATTTTTTGTTAAATTCATGTCAACAGTGGAATTCAGAAATCAATGTAAACTTTTCAAACATTTCCTGGAATGAGTCTTCTCGATTATTCTTAACCCGCTCATTACATCAGCAAATCTTCAAATTAATGGATACGGATATATTTTCGTAGTTCGTCAACAGCCAGCTCTTTTTAATTATCACTCTTGTTAGGCATGCAACTATGTGTTATTTAAAATAACTTATTTTACAAAGTATACATGCGTATGTAAAAACATTCTTTTTTTGTAAAAAATTACAATATTTGTTTGGTTCTCCTTTTACGGATCCATCAGCTCGCAAAGTCACCAAGCCAAGTTTTATGCACGTATATATACTACTCTCTTTGTGTCCCTTCACATTGACCTTATACTTTTTCACCCTTTTGATATTTTGCAAAATGTGGGACTGATATCTTACGCATGGCATGTAATAACCCATCAACAGGCAATAAAACATACTTACTGTTTCCTGGATTAAAGTTTTCCATTTTTATGTGAAATTTTGCCAATGCATCTTGAGTTCATTCGTTTGGAGGCTAAAAATAACAAGAGTTTTTTATGTATTAACGTAGGGTGACGTAGAGTCCTTGAAAATAAAGTACCTACTAGTCCCCTTCTATTTCCTTACTGACTTGTTTTGATGTTACAATAATTTGTGTTGTTCCATTACCCACGTTTAAGGTTTTTATGTCGCCCATTCGGTACTGTAAAGTTACATGTACGTAATACGTATACGAGCTATGGAAAGTTTCACTGCAATGAATGGTATCTGTGTAGTGCTTCAATTATCTATAAAAAAAACCTTGCTGAAGACAGTATTATGATTCACTTTCATCAATATATTATTGTGACTCGAGTTCCGAAAGACAAATACTCCATATAGACGCATTTTTACCATTCACATTTTTAAAAGAAAGAAATGGGGAAATCCAAACCGGTTAGCATTATTGGTTGCAAAGTTTTAACAAACAATAACATTTTTCACTTCTATTTCATTCATATTGAATGTAAAACCACGCTACGGCGATTTTGTGAGCCTTTTTGTAAATCGCTTGCCAATGCGTAATAATAGTATGGTCATCATGATTCGTAATTTCTAAACAACCTAAACAGGGCTCGAGGGCTCACTTTTACCTATTTTCATAATAGTGCTGATTCTACAAAATAAGCCGTCGTTGTCCAGTAGAAGTGTCCATGCCTTTCCAGCTTATTTGGCTGTAATATTATTCAACTTTTCGGTACAAAGAGGAATACTTATTCAGTTTCAGCTTATTGAAATACCTTCATGTTCATCTGGATATTTTGATCATGCGTGAGTTACTGTAAATAGGTCATTGTAAAATCATGATCTGG
>JAHZMZ010005283.1:0-16731 GCA_027743805.1 Lepidocyrtoides sp. E14
GGCAAATCGTAAAATTTTACGCAGCTTCCATGAGTATCCAAAGATACCGCTTGATTATCCCAGTTCAGTGGCACATTAGTACAGCCTTTCTCACTTATATCCAAACGAAGAAATTCACCTAAACAAGAAAAAGTCAAATATTTTACTCAACGAAAAGTTAACCAATAAAAAATATGCAAATCTTTTATTACCAAATTTATCCTTGTTTAGATACAGATCCGTCCTGATTGCACTTATTTCACCAAGCAACACCACGAGTAGCCATGGTATAACTAAAAATATATGTTTTCTTCTCCCTTCCAAAACTTTCATTATTATCCTTAGGTTATTTCCCTAAATACCTACCTTAAAGTATAATCTGAATAGTAAAAAATTTCCAACTTGTTTCACATTTGATACTTTTGGAATATAGACGACTATCTTTTCAAAACTCTTAATTGTCTTATATGGTTTGGTTCTCGAAGGAGGCCCACGGCTGACTGAAAACTTTTACATTTAATTTGACCATTTCTCCAAATTTTACATGACTGTATATAGCGACATTCATATCCTCGTTGCCAATTCAATTCACATAGCAAAGAAATGAATATAAGCAACAAAAGGAAACTGATAATAAGAAAGTACTCAGGTACTTATGAATACAACGATGAAGTAGAATCATTATTTCATAAGCACTAAACACAGCCAATATTTTACTCTTTTTACAACATTGCATTATTCTGCAATCTGCCTATAGTATTCATGTGGGCGCCGTAGCGGTGTTTGGTAAAATATTAAATTAATGTGTAACCTTGCCATTTTTTCCTCAAACTCAATTTCACTTGACAAAAGGGATACTTTTCTTCACAAAAGTATGTAAAGCGTTTGTTTCTTTTCAATGTCTTTTGAAAATAATATGAGCATGTGTAGCAGATATGTGGTGACTTAGCAGTGGTTAAAAATTAAACTAGGTAAATCACTTTCGTCTTTTATGCACAGCATATTATTATGCTAGTGAGGAGCAGCAATGTACATACCTATTCATCATACCTTGTATATGCCCATTGCCCACTACTGTAAAAGAAATCTTATAACTGGTTTTTGAAGTTCATCAGGTGTATTTAGCATATGCGTACAGGAAATGGATGTAAAGACCTTATGTAGTTTTGGGGTATGCATGATTTTGATATAGCAAGGATTTCAAAAAAAAATCATTTGTCAATTGGTCATGCTCCTTTACCTTCTTAAACTTAAAAAGTCGTCATTGTCATTAAAGACACGAAAAAGTGTTGAGTATATCGAGACAAAATTTTGTACTGGCCACTTATGTATAATATGTAAGATCTGAAGAAATGAGCTGACACTGAAAATTATGACGATAGTAGTGATTCTTGCGTTTTTGTGGTATTCATTCTTGCATGTGTATGCAATTTGAATTAAAAAGTGCAAAGGTATATATTTTGTAGTTCTCGAATAGGCATGTATGTAATATGCACCATGAGAAGGACCAGTTTTATAGGTCAGTAAACGAGAAATCGTTCAGTGCAAAATATTTGGGCACTGCCGTTCACAAGTTGATGGTTAAGACGCTGCTTTTGGCAACCTTACCTGTCATTTCTTCTTTCATCGTTTATTGTTTCCTTCTTAATGAAAACGAAAGTTATCAAAACTGATGATCGCAGCATTAAATACTTTCGAATAGTATGCACTTCATGTCGTGTAGATAAATGTCAGAATAAGTAAGCATTATTGTTGCGAAGGTGGAGTAAAGTCTTTTTCGCCAAAATCGAAAATAATTGGTAACTGACGACGATGACTTGGGTATAAGCGTTCTCCGTCATTGTCATTGGCACCTGCTATTTCAAACATTTTATCACCAAGGTGGCAATAATATGTATAACATTTTCATTTTAAAAAAAATGTAACTTGCTATCATTAACACAGACTTTTAACGAAGGAAGAGTCATGAGTCATGAAAAGTATCCAAGGAGCGCATCAGTCTCACATGTGTTAAATGATTACTTACTTAGTGTAATGTGAAGTAGTGTTACCACATCTCCGGTTTCCACGCTAAATAATGAAAAAAGTGCATTTAGCAGAAAAAAATATATGCAGAAAACACAACGCGTAAACTAAACTACTCTTTTTTATTTATTCATTCATTCATTCACTTTGATATAGGTAGTTCATCTATCTAGTAGTTCACTATTTAGTACCTGTACCCATACAAACAGTCACAATGTTTTTACTTTATTAATAAAAATTTTAACAACTTTAGTAATATGTTCATATATTCTAGTCATCTACATAAGAAAAAGATGTATCGTCTAACATTACTACTCATTTTACTACTAAAATCCGAAAAAGGACTAGAAGAATAGAATCAGACCACACAAAGAGTAATTCAGAAAGACAAAATCTAGAATGAAAGGAAAAAATGACCGAATACGTACAAGTATTAAAATGTCATTTACCGCAACTATCTCCGTCATACACCGCAGTTATCAAAACGAGTAGAAAAATTTTGATTACGACTTATCTCTAATAGCACTTGTGTATTCTATTAAACTGCTCTGTATACCATCCAATGGATAAATATTGGGGTCTTTGAATAAACCCTTTCTCAAGGGCCAATCTAATCCACACAAAACTCTCATCGTGATTCTCTTCAATTTTCACTAATTTTAAATTGTAAAATTTCTAGTGGTTTTTTATTTCTTATTTCAACTACGAAAACAACTGACCACCACCGTAAAAGTGACATGTCTTTCAAAAATCTTAATGTGTATCTATCAAGTGATATGTACATCAGCTCAGTTGATGAAGCCAATTCAGAGATAAATCTTACCAAAATTGCTCCACTCTCTTTGATAAAGGCTTCGCAGACAGAATTTTTAAAGCGCGTTTTGAGGTTGTGAACTCAGGTTTAGGTGAGACCCAGTCAAATTTAGTTAGTTTCAATTTTTGAACTTTTTTCAGTAAGAAAATAATTAATTTGCATATTATATGGTTATCTAAATTTCATTCTTTTAGGCCGTCTATCTTTCCTCGTTTTATCCATTCCGACGAAAGATGGCATTAGTACATACTCATTCCCTCACTATGGGGATTTCATTCAGGTTAATTAACCAGCATTGATAAAAGGATAATTTATTAATTATTTGGTTCCCTTTGAGAAAGCATACGACACCAATGATAATTTATTGAATCTGTAGTTTGTTCATGGGTAGGTTTTATTGCCAACAAACAAAATTAATGTTAAAAACGAAAAAACTGATTTTAGTAATTAAGAGTTTCAGAAAAATTCTAGATTTTGCCTTTCTGAGAATAATTGAACATTCTATTCTAGATTCTATTCTATTTGATTCTGTTCAAATTCTATATTTCGTCGTTCTGGGTTATATCCTTTGACATTTTGGGTTTCTACATTAATTTTTCTAGATTCCGGAAACCTTTTAATATGATTATATCCATAGTAATATCAATATCTGCACACAGTCATTTTTTCTAGTGTCTAATATTATTTTTATAAATAAATAAATAACAGTAGTATTATCATTCTCATCACATCATCATTAACTTTCAATGCACATATTCAAACAATGTATGTATATACATTGGGTTGGGATCTCTCCTTGCCAACACTTACTCCTTCCATACTAAATATTCACTAGCACAATGCATTTTCATTTTAAATTCTATTTGTATTAATATCATGGCATCTCATCTGACGTGCAGAACATATATATTTACAATGATTGTAATAATAATGATTGAAATGGTTTTAATACACGTAAAGTTTTAGCAAACACAAAGAATCTCCCTATATGTATAATAATATAGTCTACTGAATATATATTTCTCAAATATTTTACACTGAACACTAAACGAGTGTTTACTCGTTCTATATACTAAAACATCCTATACAACTTCATAAATTCCAGTTTCTGTCAAATATTATAATGACGTTTGTTTGACTTTAAAAATAAATCAACCAGTAGTTTTTCTTAATTGTGGATGAGTAACAACAAGACAACATATTCAGCTAATTTTGATGTTTTATTACGTTTGCTACTAATTGTTTACGTTTAAAGCATACTCTAGTTGTATTATAGGTACATAACATCTTCACCTAAAATCTAAATGAATTTAATAATATGTACGTTTCTTTAATAGTATTAATATGTATTTTTATTACGATAAATGAGTACAACGAGATTGATCTGAATAAATACCTTGTTACGTGTGATCTGCTGATTGGTTCACTACTTAAGATTATTGTTATTATTACCATGATATAACTACTTGTAACCCATCAATTCCATCGAACCCAGCCAACTGTTTGACGAACTAGTAGCACTCATAAACTTTTCCGCTTCCCTTCCCCCACTTTCTTCCCATTGTAAACAGTAATTACCCACTACCCACTAATGGACATATTACAATGTATGAAATACTTGCAATTTCAATCTAATAAATCTACATAGTATGCATTTTATTTTGCTGTGTGTATGGAAATTGACACTCTAATTGACATCAATACTATAATGATATTTATTTAGATATATATATCTCGTTTTTCCACGTTGCCATCAGCCATTGTCTCTCCTCAGTGAGGAGTCCTCACTGTAAAAGCATAATCGACAAAGATCTAGTAATTTATCTACGAAGAGGCATGCTCTCCCGCGCCCGTCCAAATTGTCGGCAACTGTGATCCGCATCTGAATATTCTATCAAATAAAGCAACATTGTTCGCATTGTATGAGCTTTTTGAAGAAAAAGTTGCGTAATACTATCACGTAGTAAGTTAACTTTCTCTTTTAAAACAAAAAAGTAGAAAGTTTTTTTTACTATTTCCCAGAAAAGTTTCGTTTAAATGAATACACTTACCTGAAGTGCATGTGCAGGTATACTGAAAATCATGGCCTCATTAAAAATAGGATTTCGATCCCCTCGTTTCATGGAACTTTTCTTCTTGCTCACCTTCTTACCCCTCTGAAGCAAGTACACCTGAGCATAACCAGAAGAAGAAGAAAAGGTAATGAGGAGAAAGAATATCATGGATGAGTAATTTTCGTCTTGTGTTAGAAAACTCGAAGAAAAAAATCTCGACTTTAATGATAACTATTACAGTAATGTTTAATTAACTAGAAAACAAACACTCTTTCAGTAATGAGCTTTGTTCACCTTAGCAAAAGGTTCTCCTGTTTCCCGGTCACGTGGAAATCGGAGATTTCTCGCTTTCACCACAACCACCGTTAATCTTTCTGCAGTTGGCAAGTAGGACAGGCTAAACATTACTTCCCCAAACTCGCCACCTCTCTGCAACAAAAAAAACAGGACAATGATGAAAAGTCCAATAAAACTGTATACGTGCCAATATCCCAATCAGTACAAGAATCCTTTTCATCTACATTCAAACCTACATACCTACTTATTGGATCATATCACTCATATAATTTTATTTACTTACGTCTCAAACAACATTACATAGTGTATTTTCGTGATGACAATGTTGCAAAAAAGGATGACAGTACACAACACAATACCATTTTTTATTGACGATGCACCATGTTCTTGCTACACTTACTAATACATACTTGCATGGACACTGTGTGTCGTCTTCCCAAAAAAACTCTTATTCTTCATGGCTTACTGCCATGAGTCATGAGCCAACGTGATCCTATGTCCTACTTTCCATCAAGAAAGTATGAAATACGAAAAACCTGCTAAAAGATCAGGACAAGGAAAAAAAAATATTCATTTCTCTTTTTAACATTCCATTCATACTTTCACACGTGCTTTACCGGAAAAGACGAGCAACTGTGAATTCACCATGTCACGGAGGAAAAGGAAAGAAAAGACACATGAAAAGAATTGAGATAGTGAAACAAGGAAATTGTATTTACATGCAAGGCAGATATTATGAATCATAATAATGCAACCATGAAGAGAGAGACAGAACTAGCATAGCAGCAGCAGCAGTGTGGTAGTCTTGGAAGTAGTTGGACGAGTCACAGTCACAAATATAATGGAACTGGCATTATTATATCATGGTCATCGTCTCCACGACTTTCCTTTTTAATCTTCTTCTCAATTACATTAGATTTATTTATTATTATTATATTGTCACTAGACACTATGCTATGATTATAAGAAAGAAGTATGTATCCTGCTGCTGAGGAAATACCAATAGCAGGAGGGCATATATTGCAATTGCATTGTCCAGTTTACTACAATATCTTAGAGGACTCTGACTCTTTTTGAGTCACATTTAGCAGACCAGAGAGAGTTTTTAAGAGACGGATCAAGTAGGCAAAAGCAAAAGAATTTAATACCGGCAATTTTTTACATGCTCTTCACACAGACTACTAGAGAGAGAGGGGGGGGCAGAGAGGCACACGCACGACTATCACACTGGCATTCCATCGTTTCAATGCACGGGTAGCAGCACCTTTTCATCATCAAACTTCCAAGGTTCTTGCGTTTGGGTGTGTGTTTGAAGCTGTGTGAAATTGCGAAAAAATGCTGAGAGTTTTATACTTAACATGACATTACATTGACTACTACGGCGTGAAAGATAGCTGGAGCAAAAGAGTTCTACAGCCAAAAGGGAACAAAGCACAAAAGTATTTTTTTATCAACATTCAACTCTCATTCCAATGCGTATTATATAAATAAAATCAAGCTGTGTGTTGTGTGTAAATGCTGCAAAGTAGCGAATTCATTGCCAACTCTGCAAATTTTGCTGACCTAGACCTTTGCCACGTTTTTTCTGGCCGTCGGTCTTTGAACCAAAATAATGACCTCTTTAGCAGAATAACTTGATTTGATATAACAATATACATTACGTGCACCTGTTACGTTTTAAGCTGTATAATATAGCTGTCCACTTTCTACTTACAGATCAGGAATCAAACGTAATGACTAAATAGACAATATTATCCAGAAAACCTGCAAAATTTGGAAATCGTTAGTCTTCAACTTCAATTCCCAAGTCACATAAATACATTACCGCGTACATTTGAAGCTGTTTGGAAACATAGACAGACAGACTAGCATTTCCATTATAAACGTAATTTAGCGTTTCCGTTATTTAGTAATAAGAATGGTCGCATTGTTTATCAAGTGTGACACAGTGCAGTTTGTTATATTGCAGTAGCCGTGATGTTCGACTTGGTGGCCGTAGTGTTAGAACGTTAGCCGTTGGTATAGGTATTTAAGAGGCAGATACATAGTAGTGTCATTGGAAAGGAATAAAATGGCCCATCTCTTCAGCTCTCTCTCTCTCTCTTCTCCCACTGTTATTCTTTTATATTACCACGGAAAAAGACTCGTCCACACTCAGCACGACATTTTTTTTCATTCCTCCATTTGATGTTTGTATGTGGTCAATATTATCGCTATTATACTTCCCATCACCCTGGTATGCAAAAGGGTATCCAAGCATAAAGCTCCAATGAAAGTTCAATGCAGCAGCACAGCTACAGAAAAGGAAGCCGAAGCGTCTTCATTCTTACTTTTCCCCTGCTGTTGCTTGATAAAACGCTTCATAAAAATGGGAAATAACGCACTCAGAGGCTCACTTACCGCGATGGTGATTATGATATGACTCACTTTTTTTTGGTGTCCCCAACTGATTTTTTGTCTAAAGGCTTGTTCGCTTTGTTCCATGTTTTCACCACATTTACAATGATCCTTCAATGATGTTTTACAAAGCCGTGTTTCTTGTACGACTTTTTCAGTTTTTTTTTTTTTTTTTTTTTTTTGCTACTAATATTTGTGGCTGCTCTGTGTAATGTGTAGCAAAAAGAAGACGTATCAGTATTTTTGTGAAACATTTGGTTTCAATGGCCATGTTCCTTGCGGGATCAGTAATTTTTTTTACCATGTGCATAAGTCAATTGAAATGATCAGTGATGTGGCAACAATGCTATTATATTGTGCTGTTCCCACCCATCATCCTCATATTGACCTTACAACCTTCGCAATTTCCTTTAGCGAGCCTCACTGTTCGCTGCTCGCACTGTTAAACCAGTTTTATTATTATTACCATTAGATTTTCCTGTTGCTAGCTATCACACACACAATATGGCTGAAGGAGAAGGCGGTGGTGTAATAACATTAATATTATTTACTAACTAAACTGACAATGTTAGAGAGCAACAGAAATAAAAAGCAAGTAAATTTGCTGCTCTTATAGAAATAGTCACTTGTAAAATGTTTATGACAGCAGCAGCAGCAGCAATAACTGTGTGCTCTCTTGTATCCCCCTTTTTTGTTATATTATTTGTGTACAGACAGACCTTTTCATCTTTGACGTAGTCCTGAAAAATGGAATTTTGTAAAAGAGAGAACTATACATACTAGACAAGGAGCAGTGTGAAATATACATATCTCATTATTTGATTTCCTTTGCACTCTTCTTCTTTCTTCTCTAGGTCTTCACTTTCTTTACATGCATTTATTTGCTGAAATGGATTCCATCTATAGCATCACTACATCATACTTTTTTTTCTTCTTTTGATGAAGAAAATGTGATAGGGAGAGAAAGGAAGAAAATAGAATTTACTTGGATCTCTACGCTCATTTAGTACATGTGTGCGCCTTCTTTTCTGTTGTCAGTCGTTGCAGCATCAGTCCTAGTAGCAGTGAGAATTCCTACCTATAAGAAAAGCATACAGAGTGTACTAATACTCCAAATGCTAAAAATAAGGCAGCATTGCTAACAAAAGGTAATATAATTTAGGAAAAATAATAGCACAACAGACAGACTGAAAAGAAAAGACGAGAAAAAGTGAATCCGCCAAGGAATCATGTCATGCATAACAGCACCTTATGGATGTGAATTGAAAAAGAGCAAGGAGCGGACAAGAATGAAGACCATTTTTATTTTATTTTAAAAGACATGGCTTGTTTACAGTCTTGTGAAGCTGTAAGAGAATAAAAAACAGTGGCAATAAAGAGGCAATTTAATTCTCTAGTACTACAGTCGGTATGCTTTGCAAATAACGAAGTTTAGTCGAATTTTTTTCCATTTTAGTGGATATATACATGCATACATCCTTTTAAAATATCGATGACTTCATAAATGAAAGATTTCTTCTTACTTTTCTACTTACTGATGACTCTCTGGTTCTGGTTAGTTGTATGTATGTAGTCTGCACTCTGCAGTGGTGATATAATCATACATAATAAATTACTATTATTCATGAGAGACAAAAAGCAGAGGAAAAATTTTCCAGGACCGTCAGCACAGTCAACAAAGTTGTTTGAGTAGTAAGTTCAACTGCTTTCATTATCATTTCAGTAACAGGCATAAGAGAGAGAGAGCAAGCATCCCACACAAATTCTCGCTTTACTTTTTATGCATAAATGTACTTTTTATCAAATTTTCCCAAGTAAGAATCAACTCGCATTTATACTGATTGTGATGTTGATGATGATGATGACGGTACTTCTATCTATTGCTCACTATTTGCTCTTTTCTGTAATTAATTATTTAATTTCGTTATCGTCAACTAAGCAAGATATCATCATTTTCACTTCATTCCATGCAGTACTACACTTGACGAAACAGCAAAGGGACAAAATCAAATATCCGCCATCCATCAAGGTCTTTCATCTTACCGAGCTGGTATAAAAGTGAGATAGAGACAAAGCATATAAATGTACATATATGATAACTATACCTACATACATACGTAAAAAAGAGAGATGAATGAATGAAAGAGAGACAAGATGGTTGGTTTTGTTTTCATTATCCACCAATGTATTTTTTATTTCTCCTCTTTTATGTATCCTTCCATAACGACCAATTTGTACCATCACCCATCCAAAATTATCTTCCTGCTTGTTTCCATTCTTCATTTCTAAGCACTATACCGACCCTTTCATTCAAGTACATAATCGTAATTCGTTGAACGTGTCCAGAATTTAGGACAGTTTACAAATGTTATGCACCTACCTACCTACTCTCCTTTCCTACTACTCCTTTTTCCCTATCAACACCATCTTGTTTCATAAATCGCTGTTCGTTCTTCTAGCCAACTAACAAACCATCCAATTAAACTGAAACAACAAGTATCCGTACAACCTGGTGCTGCAATGTGCGTGTAATCAACAGCGAAATTCCCTTCTCCATACTTCTAGCCTGCAGCTCGCTCACCTACCAGCAAATCACCGTTAACATTAAACATGCATTACATATAAGCCTATAGGCTTTACCGGAGAGAAAAAGTAAAAACATTTTATGCTCATCTATCCACATTGTAAATATGTACATTGTGCTACTCTCAAAGATAAACTTGGCTAAAAAAAAGTAAAAAAAAAACAAGTAGAACAACTAGAAGAATAATGAACATTAAAAGGTTTGCCATATATGGTTAATAATTTGTTTCTCTTGCTGTTTTTCTTCTTCTTCTTATTCTTCTTCTTTTCTTCGAGTATTTTCTCCTGTCAAGGAGCAATAATAACGAAATGAAATCCACTGTAATCGATAACATGATGATCGTCATCATCCCGATCATGATTGTGTGACGTGATGATAAGAAATAAACTGTTGGGTAATATGATATGGTTTCTTGTTATAAATGTTTTGTAGTGGAAGTAGTGGCATGGCAGAGGAAGTAAAAGTAGAAGTAGTAGTAGTTAGCAGCATGTCCTTTCTTTGCTCTCAATGCGTGAGGCAGTTTAATGAATCAGGTCATGTCAAAGCGTAATGAAAACATATGGAGAAAAGTCGATAGTGATCATGATGATGATCATCATCATCCCCGTGGCTTGCTCGATGGAGAAAGGTAATAATGATACAAAGTCAACATGAGAAGAGGAAAGGCGGATAATGGTGGGGAATTGGGGAAAGGTAAAAACAGTACAGTGGGTTTTGTTGTTGGTATGCAGTTACATAGGAAGTTTGTATAAGTTGACATGAGTTACAATTTATGGAGTGGATTCATTTTCCTCTTCAGTTACGGTCGTCATTATTATCAAAGTCGTTGTCAGTCTAATAGCATTATTGCTGCTGCCGTGTTCCAGACCCGGGGAAACAAAAGCAAACACATTTGCGCGCACACACACACACACACAGAAATGTGCACAAGTTGGATATGCACAAACTTTATGATAAAAAAATAAGTAATAATGTCATCCTTTTTTGTATCAATGTCATCATCGTCATCACATGAACGTTTTGTGTGCACAGCACTAAAGAATATACATATTTATATAGACAGCTATATCTAATGACCGCGATCTATCAGTAAATAATACGCATTCTGGAAACGCAAGGAGATAAACCAAAGACGTATGTACGTCATTATAGATACCTACCTGTCCAGTATCAGTAAGCCAGAGCCATGTGATGGAAGGTTGTTGCAAATCCACTTCACTCAGTTTCAGTTCAACCTCACCAATCAGAGTATTCGTGTACTTGTCTGTACCATACAGGTAGAAAACCAAAGAGCGAGTCAAAAGCTCATGCATTTCCAAGCCGAACATAAACTTTTCCTTGTACACGGGGAAAAGTGACTTTCTGTAAACCTGAAAATAAAATTGACAATTTTCATTATATCAAAATACCTCTTGTCCATTTTTTTATATAAAAATACTTCAATGATTGAAAGCAAAGTATATAGCATTCATTTTTTTAAAAAAAAAGTCATTATGTTAGTGCTAATGAGAAAATGTCTGTATTGGGAAATGGAGCATTTTAATTCCTCAGCTATTACATTTTATAATCATTTACATTGTTTTATCATTTTCTCCGTGAAACTTATGCTTTCCAATATCGCTCTTCTACAAACTCTCATAGTTTCATTGTACCACATTTTCGTACTCCTTTGAACGATTTGGTCACGCAAGCCACATAAAGTTCTAAAATTGACTTTCAACTTTTTTCCTTTGTTTTTCTTAATATCCCACTCTCCGTTACCTCTCTTGTTTAAGCAATTTACTAGCAAACTTGAAACCATAGGCATGAAGGCACATTACGCAAACATACGAGAAATAATAGTAATAATAATAATAAAATGCCACTAGCAAGTGAAAATGTACAACACTCTTGTGCATGTTGTCTGCTTCCTATATTTTTTTTTGCTCAAGAAGGAAGAAATAAAACTTCGCATTTTTTTAACCCCACAAAGAGCCTTCATGTTCTGCATTTAAATCAAAAGGGAAAAGTGTGATGGATATTTTTTATTAAGTTTTTTTTTCTTTCTTCTTTCCACTCTCCATTCACACTTTTCTAATCATTTCACGTTTACATTAGAAAAACTTGCTTGTCTGCATACTTACAGAATTCCATGTAAATTCTCTCTCCTTTCCTTTTCCACTTCTTGGAACACAAAAAATAACCCCATAGCTTTAAAAAAAATATAATATTATGTGGCACTCATTATTATTACCACGATTTTCCCATTGCACTTTCAACAGAAAAGAATGTAATAATGTGCTTTTAAACCCTTGTGCTAATTACAAGTATTATAACATAGCAGTGAGAAACAAGAGCACCTACACTTTTTTTCCCTCTCTTTTCACAATATTTTCTTTTCCCGTTAAATATTTACTCTGCATCTTTTATCCTCACAGCTTTGAAAAGAAATATGGCAGCCTTTTCTCTTTTACGTGTTTGCATAAAAATAACAACATGATATAGTACGTACCTACACAAGTCAACTGTGCAAACTATTTGCCTTTATAGGCACATTCCAGTATGATTTATAATGTTGTGCGTGTGGTGTGTACTGAGAAAACAGTAGAGCATTCAAAGCAAGAAAACTGTTAAGAACTAGACAGTTGGTTGGTTACGGTTACCTATCCATTTCCAAGAGCAGTAATTAATGGCATGGCGTTTGCTTTGTTGTTTACTTTATTATCCTTTTCTTCTTTTTTTTAATACTCCAGCCAGCCAACCGGCAGGCATAACTGGTAAATTTCATTCGTTAAGATATTATGCATGTATGTGTGTACATTATAATATTTTGAATGGATAAACTGTGTAGATATCATTGCCGTGTGTACATTTACCAGCAAGATTGTTTGTCCCCCTTTTCCTTTTTATCCACACTGGCTTAATGAACAAGTTAATAATAATAATAATAATAATATTTTGACGAAAAGGAAGTGGATTTTATAGCTGGCTAAATATTTCAATACTCCTTGTAAAAAGTCTGCATGCATAATAAAAAGGAATATTATCGCTTATTTTGTGTTGCCACCACCGCTGTTGATGAGGCGAAAGTGGTTATGCAACAAAGTAAGTCGAAGTGTGCAAATATTATGATTGTGGTGGAGGCATGAAGAGGTGGAAGGAAAAAAACAACAAACGGGTGGGATTTCCCTAAAATTCCCTGGATATTTTCAGTATGTAGTAGCCAAGATAAAAATCAATGCGAAATAATAAGGTTGCTATATTATATGTTAGTATGTAAACACTACTACTACTGCTGCTTCAGATTTTGATTGCATGTATTTTTTTCACTTCACATGTCTACCACTACTACCTGTGCACTGCACTCTCGTGAACCCACCTTGGGAAAGTGAAGGGAGTACGAGAAAACACCATGAGCAAAGTCTATCATAAAAATAGCGTCAGGTGTACACATATGTATGTAAGTTACATGGAGTACTAAGGCGTGTGGGTACACACACACGTACAATGTACGTGATCACCACTAGCATTCGAATCGATAATGATAATTAAAAGTTTACTCTATTGTTCTTCAGGTCAAAGGTTAACACTGTCACTTTCAACTACATTTGGTCTGAGAAATGTAAACAGTATGAAACATTTAAGTGGTAGGAGTAGCTCATTTAAAAAGACTAATCATTATTTTTACAGTTTAAAGTCAGTTCATGTTTTTAATGTTTTCCTTCATGAAACTTTATTGACTTAACAGGAAGCCATTTTGTAGAGGGAAAGCAAAAAGAAAGCACTTGAAAGCAGCAACAGTTTGTAAGAAAAACATTTATGAATATCTCGAGTACAAAGTTACCAACCCTGGTTTGCATGTTTGTCGTCTTGTCCGGAAGCAGGTATACTCGCACATACGAGTCAAAGGGGGCATGAGGGTCTGGATCTGGTCCGACGAGCTCTCTTGCCTCCATCACGTTCACAAGTAGGTCAGCCGTTTCACTGTAAAGAGAAGCAAAGACGAGATTAGCATTGCCTTTTTTTATGCACAAAAATATTTATTTTTCCTCCGCTACTTGTATGCATCACATGTGCTCTCATACAAAGAGAAAATTAGGAGCAGAGCTGTGGTGCACGAAGTGAGAAATGACGCGCTTTGATCTTCAAATACACTCCACTAATTTGATATGATATAAATAATAGACTATACCATTTATATGGACTACTACCATCAACCTAAACTTGAGTGGAGTGGACTACAAGTCCAGTTTTTTCTACGATTTCCCTGTTGCTTTCCATGGAAAGTAGTTTACTATTGGAAGTTGAATAGAACAGGTGCACGTCTCGAATCTTATCCTCATCACCGCAAACACATGCCAACTTGAAAGAAAAAGAAAGACAGGAAAAGTCTTTTTCTTCTTTTTCTCTCCTTTTCTTAGAGAAACAAGCACTTGTATGTAATTTTATTCTATTATTCATGTCCACTGCACTGCATAGTACTCACAGACTGTGAGTCGTAGTGCTTCAAAGCAATACAAAAAAATAATAATACAGATATTTCATGATTTTGCTTCTATTTTTACTTCTTACATAAATATCCTGTCTTGGCATTCATTCTCAATCCTCACTGATATCCTTTTTATTAACAATACCCTTTTATCCGTCTCTTTTTCTTAATAAAAGCATTGCTTATTTTTTTTCTTTAAAAGTAATCACCTTCATCATCTGCTTCCCAAAACCCTAGCAAATTATAGTTGTCTTGATCCTAGTGTTACGGTAGGGGTAGCGGGAGAGGGATTTAATTGATTACGTTTACATTGCTTTGTTAACAAGGAGTAAGTTCATATTATGAAAGCTGGTTATTTGTACGCAATACATTTGCTCGCCTTGTCTTCATCTCTTCGATTTTAAGTGCATTGTCTTTTATCACAATTTTCTTTCTTTTCAACTCCATCACTACCATTCATCCTCCTTCTTATGTTCTATTTCAGTTTACGTTTTTTTTCTTCCTTTCTCATTCATTTTGTTTGCAAGCAAATCAACCAACACCATGCCATATACCAGCTCAACTGACACTCAAGCAAAACAGAAAAATAAACAGGGACAACGCGTCTCTCATCTTCTTTCCATTTCAAAAGAAAATACAGTTAGAGCAGGGCAACTTTGAGCTTTCAATAAACCAATCTTGTTTATTTGCTTTCTCTTGATTACTTGAACATGATTAAACGAGAGAGAGAGAAAAAGAAAGAGGGAGAGTAGAGTGGAAAGCAAATATGGTTAAAATGGAAGAACGATATGTTTGCATGGTAAAACTCTGGGGAGGTTTCGGTTTCAATAAAACGTAAACCTTTCTATTTATCCAGCTTGTTTGTTGACTTGTACACCTTACCCTTAGGGTTGTGCTTTCTCATATTTTATTCTCCTCTTTTTTCTCTCTCTTTCTCGTTCAGGTCAGATTACAGAAAGTAATCCGGATTGCTGCTGCTGCTGTTGTAGAAGTAGCAGTTAATCAACAGCTTTCCCGAAAAAGTATTGAATGGTATGGTTTAAGCATTTTTTTACATGGTCAAGGGCCTAATGTATTTGCATTTGCCAGATTTGCAAAATGTTGACCATTTTGAGAGGGGGAAAGCTGGAAATGATTCCAATTTTGGGATTACATGGAACGTTTAAAGATTGAAATTACTAGACTGAAAGTAGGCTTCCTATTTGAAACAGAAGTTTGGCTAAAGTGAATAGTGAGCATTCCAGCATACGTGTTATTATTATTTTCCCTTTCTATTCAATGCCGGTGTATACTGTGTAGCATAATAGAAAATTAGATGTATTTTAAGTCGGTCGACAATTGGAAATGAGAGTCGATTAGACGTTTTAATCTCTATCCAAATACACCAGTGTGGGATAAGTGTCTACGGTTGAATATTGAGTGCAGCTGGTGGTGGCAGCAGCGGAAGTAGCTTACTTGGAATTGCAAGAATGGCACGACGATGATATTGCGTGAGTATGGGAGTGAAATTGGAATTTGGGATGGGATAGCTTGTGTGGTTGCTGCCGCATGCTTAAGTAAGTCGTCGTCGACTACCTTGCTAATGTTGCTAATACCCCCAGCACTAAACAACGCACCGTCATCATCTCATGTCAGTCTACTTTCCTTTTACGGGCTGCCAAAGTGGCTCATGTCTGGCAAGCCAAAATAATAAAAAATACATGCCTTCTTACTGGGACATTCTTTGAATCAAAAGGTGGTAGTAGCTGACATTACAAGAGGAAAGAAAGTGAAAGGGAATGTTTCAAGACCATGCTCGGTCAAAACTTTCAGACTTACTCATGTCAATATCATCGCCACTGACAATAAATAAGTTTCAAAGGAAAAATCAATTACTTTTTCAGCACTTTTCCATTTAATAATCAATGGAGAGAAAATTTATTATTTTAAAATCAGAAGAAACGTCAAACTTTGGATATTGTCTACACCTCTTGATGGAAAACAGTGCATTGCTTTACTTTGATATTATGTGATTTTTCTTTATTTTGTAGGTTTTTTTTCTAAAGAATTGCGAATTAAAGGAATATACCTGTCGTACTCCAACCCAACGCACAGGTGTCCAGACAAATGTGGC